>JAMPIV010014403.1:0-200076 GCA_024509875.1 Oreohelix idahoensis
GATATGTGTTTGTAGGGTATAATTTTGGTGGAGGAGGGTGGTGATGTATATTGGGGTTTTGGGGTTGGGGTTAGGGAGGGGGTGAATGGGGGAGGAAGTGTTAGATTATAGGTATATGGTGGAGGGTTAATTGTGGTTAAGGTAGGGTGTGAGTTAGGGTAGGAAGGGTAGGTGAGTAAGGGAATGGTGAAAGAGATGGAGGATATGTTGAGTTGTGAGATATAGGGGGGGGTGGGGGGTGGTGGGTTGAGGGGAAAGATGATTTTGTGGTGTTATGGGTGGTTTGTAGGGTAAGGGGGGAGTATGTGGGGGGGTTTGTTTTAGTGGTTGGGAGGGTGTTGGGGGGGGGGAGTGGTTTGTGGAGAGGTGTTGGGTGGGAGTAGGGGGTAGGTGGGTGATGTTTGGTGAGGGTATTTGTTGGTATTGTGTGGATTGGGGTAGTTGGTGTTGAGGGGTTGGGGAGGTGTATGGTTTGGGGTTAATTAGGGGGGGGGTAATTGGGAGGGTTTTTGGTTTTTGGTGTGTTAGTATTTTGGATTTGTTAGGAGATGGGGATGTTGAGGTTTAGAGATATTTGTGTGTTGATGTGGTTGTATGTTAGGTGTGATTGAGGGTTATATTTTTGTTGTGGTATGTTGGGGTGTGGTATGTTGATGGTTTTTAGTGTGATTAGTTTTGTTGGTTGTGGTTTTTAGGAGTATTGTTGTTGTAGTATGGTGTGATAGTATGTTGTGGTTTTTTTGTGTTTTTGTTTTGTTATTTGTGTTTGGGAGTTGTATGGTTTGGGGTTAGGGAGTTATTGTTGTTGTTTTTAGGAGTATTGGTTGTTTTTTTATGGTGTGTAGTTGGGGTTTGAGAGAGAGGGATTTGGTTTATGATTGTGGGATGGATATTTGGGAGGAGATTAAAAGTTTGTTTTAAGAAATATGGGTGTGGGGGGGTTGATATTTTTACCACATTTTTAGTTTAATGTGGTAGTTGATATGAAGTTGTTGTTGATGTGAGTGTTATAATGGATTTTAATTGATTAGGACGATGTTGATGGGGTGGGAAGTTGGTATGTTTGGTGGTGTGGGAGTTATTGGACGGAATCTCTGAATGCTGACCCAGCGATAGCTAATATTATACGGACGCTATTAAAACCTTACTTTTACGAAGGTTTCATCTGGACGAAGAAAATTGTAGGTTAAAATTTAAACACATCTTACCTGAATCTCCTAAAGATTTTGCAGGTTTTATTGCGAACATACGCAATACATTTAACAGATGGCTTGAACTGGCAGATGTCAACAAATCATATGACAAACTAGTTGATTTGTTGTTACGTGATAATGTATTATCCTCTGTCAGCCCACCGTTCCTTGCATATTTGCAAGAACGAAAACCTTCTACAATCGAGGAATTAGAAAAAATTTCATTAAATTATTGTACTGTAAACATTTCTAACTCTTTGATAAGGGAACCTCTACCTGTGGCTTCCAATATGGCATACTATAACAATAACAAACTGAGACCTCATAGCGTAGACAAAAGTAGGTTCAAGGGAAATTACAATGTCAGTTTTCATAAAGGACATAATAACAATAATAATTTCAACAATAAAAATGATTTGAACAGAGGAAGATCACGGAATAGGAATTATTCACAGCAATCAACCTACAACAACAGTCAACAGAACGCTAATTATAATAGATCAAATAACTACAATAATAACAGCAATTGGAATGCTAATAATCGTGGCTCGAGACATCGAGATAACAGTTACTACAGGGGACAACGAGATAATTCTAACGATTATTCCCGTAATCGATCTCATTCTCGTGGATCATCCCATTTTCACCATAATACTGGTGCAGCAGTTACAAATGATACAACCCCTAGTGTTCAGGTTCCACCTAACAATAATGCAATACAATCTTCTGCTGCATGTTTTGCTATAAATTATAACGTGGCGAATAGTTGCCCACAATGCAATCTTATTTTTCAGAAGGCAAAGGAGACAGTGCTAAACTGCGGACACATTCCACCAGAAGTAGGTCTTGCAGCCAATGATGGAACAGGCTCTCTGATTTTTAACAGAGGGATAGTTAATGGTTCCATAGTTTCTGTATTAAGAGATTCGGGGTCCACAACAATTGGAGTGCGACAGTCGCTGGTACATCCTAGCTGTGCAACAGGGGAATATGTCCGTTGCATGACTTTCGGGGGAAGATCGGGGGGAATATTGAGTTCTACCCCACAGCTATTGTCCATGTTAATACACCTTTCTTTTCAGGACAAGTTAAGGTATGCATGCTTCAGAATCCAATTGCAGATCTGATGTTGGGACGCATCCATGGTAGTAAGGATTGTTCCCCACAGGAAATTGAGGAATGGGAATTAAAGAATGTGCAATCTTATTGCAATGCTAACGCTGTCATTGCAATAGCTACATTACGGGCCAACAAAATGAATACATGTGGCACAGTTTTCTCCAATTTCAGTCTCAGTACCATTCTGGAAATCGATGAGGAGAAGGATAAGACTCTCCTACAGGATAAAAAGGATACTAAACTACCAGCCCATCCTCGGAAGATTAGAAAATCATTTCGTGGCAGATATACCTTTTCTCAAGAGAATACTGCCAAGTCAGAAAATAAATGTTGGCGACAAGATCATATTAACAGTGATCTGAATGAAATTGTTGAAAATGGGCAAAGAAAAAATGTCCCAGACAAAGGTATTGATGGTGGAGTTCTTATGAACTTAACTAATAAAATTAGGACAAATAAATATGTCAATCATTATGAGACATCATCTCATAAGACTACCATATCCAAAAGATTAAATAGAAGAACTATTTATCATGTTAGTGACATTGATCCCACTTACATTGGGAAGGGTGCATATTCTCGCACCGTGTTAGTGCGCAATCTGCCACAAGGTACCAGATGGCAGGCACTTAGCAATTTCTTTAATGACACGGCAGACGTTATGTTTGTACGGTTGTTGTCACCTACCAATGACAGGTATGGTGAAGCTATAGTTACATTTCGTAACAATAGAGATGCTTGAATGGTCATCGAGCAGGATAATGGTGCTTACTTTAACCATCATTGTCTACGGTTACAATTAGTACCTAACGCTGCGTCACGCAGATAACATGCTATGGTAACACAATTGTCTCATATCGTTGATGACTCAGCATAGTCAGTCATCATTTCTTTTCTTTATTGGTCATTTCTTTTCTTGGGAATTAGATCTTGTACATTTTCTATTACTGAACACTTACAGTCAATTTTTCATGAACTAGATGACAATACGGTATCTACTTGTCATTATTCTAATTTATCTGTTATACAGGAGGAAGAATCTTCTTTTCCTGAAGTGCAGATGCCTTTACCTGTACTTATTGTCCAATCTACTGAATCTTGGCGTGATGTGACCATTTCTTCTACGGTTACACCGCAACAGCATCAATGCATTGCTGATCTTCTACAATCATTCCCAGATGTGTTGACGGATGTACCGGGTTGCACATCTGTAATTAGTCACGATATTATTCTTAACGATGATACACCAATTCGTGTTCATCCTTATTCTGTACCTCTACATTTTTTTGAGTAAGACATCTCATGAACTTGAACAGATGATATCCTTAGGTATTATTGAGACTAGTACATCTCCATTTTCTTCACCTTTAGTCATTGTCCGGAAAAAGGACAACAACATACGTTTATGTGTTGACTATAGGAAACTTAATGCGCAGACAGTACCTGATAGCGAACCACATCCTATCCTTGACGATTTACTTTCTCGTCTATCCAATGCTACACTTTTCACTAAGATTGACTTAACCAAAGGTTATTGGCAGATTCCACTAACCGATAGAGCCAAATACTACACAGCATTCTCAACTCCACAAGGTCTTTACCAGTGGAACGTGATGCCTTTTGGGCTAATGAATGCTCCAGCTACCTTTATTCGCATGATGCGAAAAATTTTATCAGGTAGATCAGATATAATTACCTACATTGACGACATATGTTTGTTTAGTTCATCATTTGAGGAACATTTTTTGGGTCTTAAATCGGTTTTGGAAATATTGCGGGATAACCATTTAACCGCTAAACCAACTAAAATTCAAATAGCGTGTAATGAGATAACATTCCTGGGGCATATTATTGGATCAGGACGTATCCAAACAATTCCCAGTACGGTTTCTAAAATATTAAATTTATCTGTTCCTCAAACGAAGAAACAGGTTAGGAGTCTGTTAGGGTTAGTCCAATACCTCACTTGTCATCCATCACGGCTGTCTTGTCATCTTTTTTAAAGAAGAACATGCCGTTAAGGATAAATTGGACAGACCAATGTGACAAAACTTTTCGCACTATCTTGAACATTTTCTCATGCCCACCTGTTTTAAGATGATCAGATGCCTCTAAAAAGTTTGTTCTACGTACAGATGCGAGTAATTACGGACTCGGGGCATGATATCCTTCATCCTGTATTGTATATCTCACGCAAGCTGAAACCTCCGGAGACTAAATATTCAACTGTGGACAGAGAATTGCTCGCCGTGATATGGGCAATTACTAAGTTGGAAAAGTTTTTGCTTGGATCAACATTTCTGATCCAGACAGATCAGAAATCTGTGGCAGCATTACGTCGTTCAAACCATAAAAGTCCAAAGCTTGAACGATTTGCTATCGCGCTGCAACCCTATGATTTCGAAATAGAATCGATACCAGGAACTGAGAACATAATGGCCGATACTTTGTCAAGACACCCTACGGATTCTGAATGAATAGTACTATTTCAAGAAAATTTGCTGACTAATCAAGCATTACATTTGCAATGAACGGTATTAATTCTACTTCAGAATATACAACACTTCAGTTGGACTTCTTACTTAAATGAGGAAATTTCGAAATAAACTATTGTGATCAAAATATCAAGTTTTACAGATCGGTTGAAAATTTGGACTTCACTTGGACTTTGCGTATCACTCATTTCGATTGCAAAATAGTAAAAAGGAACAATCTCTGATATAGACTGGACAAATACGGTGATGACTTATTCAAATTACGTTCACAATTTCAATAAAGGAACTAACGACGATTGGATCATCATATCAGAATTGGATAAGATGAACTTTGTTTCTTAAAGAATTTTCATACAAGTCAATAGGATGTAACAACGATTGGATCTTCATGTCCGATATTGTTAAATTTGCTAGTTATTAAATTAATATATAATAAAATAAAGTTGAAGTGTGATGAAATAAAAAAAATAAAATATACTAAGAAAAGATGAAACAAAATAATATCACACCAATTAAACCTTTTAAATAGTTTAATTAGTAAGGTGATAGATATTAGATTATGATATTTCATATGTATAGTTAAAATGTATGAATTTTTTCTGTTCTTTTCTTTCGGATTGCGTTAATTTAATTAGGTATCTATCCTTATACTTCATTTTCACACTCATTACTATTTTAATGTATACTTTAATATTTAGTTTTAATTGTCCGTACTTCTCAAATTTTATTTCGTTTTCTCTCTGATACTATTTCTCATTTTCTTTAATTAGATATTAACTAGTTAGTACCATACTTACATATTATAATTAATTATTTTAATTTTAATTAGTTAGAATAATTTTAATAACACATCACATTAATAGTTAGTCAATACATACATCAAATTAATTAGTTAATTAATTAATGACAGTGACATTTCTTTATTTAATATTAGTTATATGTATGATATGACGTTGATTTTATTATAAGATATTACTGACATGACCGCGACACTGTTCTAGATAGAACATCGTTGGCCATACGTCGGGTTTTGTTCAATTTTTAATAATTTGATTAATATAGTTTTAAAAAAAAATCTAATAGATTTTTTTTCCCCGTCTGACAGGAAATCTGTTACGGTGTTATTTTAAATGACGGCGTCTGCTGGGGTTTAGCAGTGCGCAACGTTTAGGGGTCAATAACATTAATAGAATATGTCGATATTTTACGGTATACTGAACGCGAAATATATGCTAAGATTATGACGCATTCGCGTTGGGAAGGTCACGCTTGGTGACTTGGTTACATGGCCCTTGTTACGCTATCCGTCAAGCAGAGAAGTCGTGTCTTGTATGTCTTCCAAGGAGAGGCTTAGTATATAGCCGATATATGAATTCAATATAGAACTCAGGGTCATTTCAGACATTAATCTAAGTATGAGATTATTAAGTAAATTAAATGATGGAAGGAGAATCGTATTATGATTCAATTTGTAGCTGTCAAGAACTCATGCGCTCATTTCTGGCTGTTGACTACAGCAGCGCATGTACATAGCCATGATGTTCATCTAACATATTGTTTTGACACGGACGGATACTTACTGGTATTATTTGGAATTTATTGTTATGCTGAACTGTACATGAAGTTTTGTGAATGTCGGATATAGTTTATATGAACGTCAATACATGTGGACTCAGAACAGAAGGCTTGATATCTTACTTACGTTTCGGGTTTGGTTCCACAGCTGTTAATGTTTACGTTTCTCAGCACGATAACTCTCCCACTGGGGAAATCAACTAATGTACAATATGTAAATCAGAACGTCGAAAGGATGTTCTTACGGTCAGAGCTAACCATCAATAACAAACATTAAGCACGTCAAGAGAGTGACTTTAATATTCAATACATAATATAAGATGAAGGAACCGCAACACCCGTCACAATCATGTCTCTCCACAACTTCCTGTCTCCAGTGCAATTAATCAATTCTGTTGTTGACTTCTTTCCATGCCACGATGTCGGACTGTCCAGTATTTGCTCTCTATCTCTTTTCCCTTCAATCTTACATGTTGTTACGATATATTCCAGCTTTCCTATTCTCATAAAATGCCCGAAAGAAGTTTATTGTTTCTTTCTAACGTATGAAGTAAGTTTCCTTTGCGCATTGGCCTTTTTCAGAACATCCTCATTACTGTATTTGGCGCCCATGGTATTTTTAACATTCTTCTGTAAAACCACATATATCTTGCCTCTACTGCTTTCCCTACTTGTTTACTAATTGTCCATGACTCACTCCCATATGTCAGGATTGGTTCTACATAACACTGCAGAACTCTTTTTCTTACTTCCATATATATATATATATATATATATATATATATATATATATATATATACATATATATATATATATATATATATATATATATATATATATATATATATATATATATTTTCCTTAACCAGCGGCACTTGGGCTTTCAGCCCTTCGGCCCAATGACATGTCATTGCGAGGCTGGGGAACCTGAGGACTTTCCTTCCAACCCGGTCAGGAGCTTTGCTCCTTCCCATCCACAGAGGGTTTATCACAGGAGCCGTTCAGGTTATTCAGTCAAATTTCCGGCCGTAAACATTTCTTCAAACGCTGACGCCCGGGTTTGAATCATGAACACCTGGTCGCCAGTACAACGCCGAAGCCATTACACCAGCGCGGCTCCCATATATATATATATATATATATATATATATATATATATATATATATATATATATATATATATATATATATATATATATATATATATATATATATATATATATATATATTCTTCTTCTTCTTCCATCCTTAGCCACCAACCGGCAAAGCAGTATGTGGCCAGTACGCCTAGTGGCGTCTTAGGGCAACAACAAATTGATCAATCTATCGCTGTTTCCACCACGCCTAGTGGCGTCTTTGTGGAACAAAAACAGACCGAACAATCTATCATTGTTTCTGTAATCAGATTATTTGGCAAGCAGGTGATCAGCCCACTGTGCGAAGTTTTTGCGGGATGGGGTAAACAGCCCCATGCCCATACCCTCCTTAGTCGCTTTTTACGACATGCGTGGTAGGGTGCAGTGTTACTATTCTTTGCTCCCCTTTCGGGCCCCGGTAACACACGGATGATATATATATATATATATATATATATATATATATATATATATATATATATATATATATACATCTATCTATATATATATCTATATATATATATATATATATATATATATATATATATATAACGATATGACGAATTACTGACTAACTACAACTAGTCATCCACTTTTATTCTATGCAACAGATAACTAAACAATGATCAGTTATTCTATTTTTATGGGGTTTGTTGGTAGTGTATGTGATTGTCCCCCTGCTCTGCAATAGTGTTCAAAAATGGTCAACTTTAGAGTATAAAAATGAAAATCTTCAAAGGTCATCAACCTTCGCACAAGATTACTCTTGGCAGAGATATAAATAGAAGAATGATGCTTCTATTTAAGACAGCATCACAGGATTTTAAAGAACAGCAAGCATAACAACTGAGATCATCTAAGCTGTCATAAAATTATTATTCTCCCACCCCTCTGTGAGGAAATATTTCCTCGTATTTTCTGAGCCCATAGCTGAAGGTGATTCAGCAACTATTAATTTAATATCTCTATATGGTTATGTATTAAAAACAATATGAGCCATACAGGTACATACAATTCGCACAATAGTATTTAATCCAACTATAGATTTATAGTAAAGATAAACAGATTTAATAATCACTTATGGGTTAACAATGTAATTAAAGTTGTCTATAAAAAAGCAATGATATTTCTCATTATCGGATGGCGTTAAATTTTGGTGGAGAATAGGAAAAGATTTGAAGTGTCCTTTGCCTGAGCTTGTGTGTTACTTAACTGCCGGTGTGGGGTCAGTTGGCGCCTGCTTCAGTCGCTGTTGGTTCTCACAACTGCTTTGGACTGGCCCTTCTCTTCAATAGGCAAATCTGGTGGCTGTAGCACATCCCATGCAGTAATGTTGGGGTAGCTATAAAGGTTGTCAAGCGTCTTCAAGACCCGTCTGATGTTGGTGTATAGCATCGACTGCTGGCAGCTTGTACCACAAACTTAGAGGGAAACAAATACCTCTTTTGAGTATTGGGTCTCCTGATATGGGCATCAGGCGACCTCCGCTTCCATCCACCACTTCATTTTCCTTGGAGTGTCTACCCTCCCTGAGCTTAATTTTAACCCCAATGAGTTGGATGAAAGTGCTTTTGAACAGCAGAAGGCGATATATATATCGCCGACCGAGCAAAGTGGAATCAATTTGTTGTAGCCCTACAAGACGCCACCAGGCGTAATGGCCACTGACTGCTTTGACGGTCGGCGGCTAAGGATCAAAGAAGAAGAAGATATATATATATATATATATATATATATATATATATATATATATATATATATATATATATATATATATATATATATAAAACTAAAGTGTTAGTATAATAAATATATACACCATTATATCATCATCCACTCCTTGCTCTCTGCTATTGGTAACTTGTGAGGGAACCCACACAAAGCAGTTACCAGCTCTTGCACTGGTTGTTCATGTGTCCAGTTATTTTCAGTGATGAGGTTGCCAGCCTCATAAGCAACTGTACTTTCATACGATAATTATACATGTCAAAATGCAAATATAAAATAATAAAATGTACATATTACAACGTACCCCGATATCGGACGAATTAATTCAACACGTTAATGCACAACATGCCCGTAATTTACTGCAACTAGTTTAAGATGCAGAAATCCCTCAGATAGATGAAGTTACAGTTGTCACGCAAGGTTTGAGATGTTATAAAATTGTAAGTTATCCTGGACAAAAAGATGTATCAGATGATACCAGGATAGTGCCAGGTAAGAGACTGATCTTACAAGAAATACCATCTTCTCTGGAAAAGAATAAGGGTGTATTGACATCAAAGGTAGAATCCAGCTGTATAAACCTCCAGGCTGTGAAAGTCTATGTCCTGAAAATCTATTTGCCCCTTTCGAAGATTCTCCTTTGGTATTCTTCTTCTTCGTTCGCCCTGAAAGGGACGGTGGTTGCGTTGTGTCTGTTTACGCCGTAGCTGTGATATCTGCACCTTTTGGTCGACACATCCGACTTCAGCACGGCATTTTTTAGGGACCGGGTTTGCCTTCCCATTGCGATCCGTACTCGCTCAGCCAGACTGCACTGCTGCAGACTGTTTCCAGGACCACCACGTGGAGGTGGAGTACGGTCTTGACCAGCTCTGGTTCGCTGATCCTGATGCAAGCAGTCAAGCTCCTTTGGTATGTGTTGTTTATGTTGACAAGTTGTTCAAGGGGTATATAATATAGTCTATCTATCAATCTAAATTAAATATCAAACAAAACTTGAAACTTTAATTCAAATAATTCATCAAGTCTGTTGATATTTATGTATTTACAATTTATTTACCTAACCCTGTTCTCTTTTGGTTAGGTAACTTAGGAAAACTCAAAGGTATTTACAGCTTGAAATAAATAAACATAGAAACTTAAATTTATTAAACATAATCTTGTATTGAAGTTTCTATGGTCTTCCACACTGATGAATAATTTTAAAGTTAATCCAATAAGTTTGACTGTGAAGGTAGAGTGGATTTATATTGTCCTTAACTTCATCCTCCACTGAAATGTTAGTAATATATTTATGTTTTCTTTTGTGGTGATATCTTTTGTTGAACATGCTGATCAGTGGCAATGTAAGGCCACTTATCTTTAAATCAAGAAAATCCCACACTCTCCTGCCATGGTCGAACACCTCTGTGACTTGCCAGGCAGTGGAACAATGGTGGCTAGCTCCAATGACTTCCCGAGCATTCGCACCTCAGAGTCCAATCGAGTTATAGGAATCAGATACTTCGGGTAATTTGCAGGATACAATGTTTGCAGGATAAAACCTGAAATGCAAATAATCACAACCCCTGTATGGTCCAGCACTACTCTGTCTTTACACACAAAGGACATAACATACAGTGTCTTACATTGTGCTAACATATGCACAGGACAATTTACCTCACCGCCCATCACAGTCAGTTCGCTGTGACTAAAATTTCCTTATAATTCCTAAGTTGATTCCTTAGTTCATGATTGGCTTCCATACAATGATTTGGAATAGTATAAATTTACAAGTAATATCTTCATCACTTCATTTCAACAATTCCTTTTAATCCTTCCTTTGGTTCCATGATACATGTCATTCCTTTAACGAATACTCTTTCAAATGTATTATTAAACTTACAGTCGTATTCTTGACATCATTTTCAATAAACCAACACCTTTTACAACGCTGGCTTTCGCCTCTAAAATCAACACATGCTTTGCATTCCAGCAAGCAACACATTCGTCCTGGAATTTTGTTTAACACAGGCCTTTTTCACTTTCTAACACACGTGGATTAAATCTCAGGAATAATACATAAATATGTGCATATACATATATAGTCATTCTTACCCTCAGGCAAAACACACACAGGCTGCTAATGGCTTCTATGGTCTGCACAACAGATGCGGTTGGCAAAGGTACAGTACGATTACAGGTTACCGCTTCTTTCTGGGCAGCTAATGGTTTTGAATTTGTTAGTGGCGTCAAATGGCCAAGGGCAAGGTCTTTTATAGTCACGCCTCCGGCGTATCGGATGACATGGGTGTAAAAGGGAGTAAAGGATCCCAAAATGAGGCATAATTTTGCCTTCTGTTCAATGTTTAAAAGCTAGTTTTTCAATTATCTTCCTTATTTATGGGACGATTTTAGTCATTTAAAGATGGAATTACACTGTGAATTATTTTGTATCGATCTATCTATAAATTAGTTAGTTTGCACAAGGCATTTAAATGTATGCCTGCTTTAACTAACTAAGTTTGACTAATCCTGATGTAACACAGCTCGTTTATTCGATATTTCTATCTTACTAGAATATTATTCGATAAAGTGTTTACACCTACCTCTAAAGTAACATTCCCGTTGATGAATTACATAATCCTTTCCGGTGATACTTCTTTAGTTCTTATGAAATTAAATATTATTGTTGTTGATCTTCTGAGTGAACAAAGTCATTCATCCAAGAGGGTTTCTTGCGATCTCTTTGAGGTCTCTTGGGCTAGATGGTAGGAGAGAATGTTCTTTGCCAGCTTTCCCATGACTAGAAGTAGCTGGAGTTGAAGGATCAACTTCTGGAGGATTGGAACTGTTAACTACACTAGTGTTCTCCACGTCTGGCAAAGCAACCTGTTGCTCGGGTAGATCTGGAGAGGAGAAATCAGTTTCCAAGTCCGCGGGATCAGGTGTGAGCTGGTGAGACAACTTGGGCAGATCATGAGCAGTTTTATCATGATACGTCTTCACTGATCTGTCTCTCTTACCTCTACTTTCAATGACTCTGCTGTGAGATGCAACGGGTTTCACTGCAGAAGGTATCAGCGTACGCAGTTTCCTGTTGAACAGTATTTCTGCTGGACTTTGATCAAACCCTTGTCTCGGCGTATTACGAAGTTCAAGTAGTGCCTCATATGCATCTGTATTATTTTGAACAGTCTTTCTCATCATACCCTTGATGAGTTTCACAGCAGATTCAGCTAATTTGTTGGCTTTATGGTGACATGGTGCTGATTTAACATGAAGTATTCCCCATCTAGCAGTAAATGATCTGAACTGTGCAGACGTAAACTGAGTACCTTGGTCAGGTACAATAACGTTAGGGACACCATAACGAGCAAAATGAGACTTCAATTTCCTGTGCTGTCATTGTAGGTAGAAAGTCTACTTCAATGAAGTTGGAGAAGTAGTCAATCAGGACTAAATAATATCGGCCTTCTATAATAAAGATGTCAGTGCCAACTTTCTCCCAGGGTGATAAACCTCTTGAGTGTTGGTTTAAAGGTTCTTTAGTATTCCTTGCCTTCGTTTCTTGACATTCTGGACAACTGTCAGCTATCTGTCGAATCTCAGCTGTCATGCCGATCCAAAACAGACAACCTCTGGCCCGGCGCATCATGCTGTCAAATGCAAGATGAGCAGCGTGTAGCTTCTGCTTGATTTCAGGCCTCAGTGCTTTTGGGATAAGAATACGCTCTCCTTTAAGTATTATGCCTTGTTCTGTTGTCAGAGTGTCACGAATGTCAAAATAAGGCATAAGCTCAGCTGGTACATCAGACTTTTTCGTAGGCCACCCATGCAAAATGGTCGACTTTAACCTCTGAAGCACGCTGTCTTTGAGAGTTTCAGCTTTAATCTTTTCCATCATCACATCTGGTATTTCAGGTAGTCTTACAGGTGCATCAGCTCCTGTATTGCTCTCTCTGTCAGCTAAGGAATCCAATGTGACATTATGAATACAAACTCTGGACAGTGTGTCAGCTATAAAAAGATCGGAACCTTGTACCCACTGGAATTCAAAATCATATCGATGGCTGCGCATCAGTAAATTCTGCAGTCTTCGAGGAATTTGACTCAGAGGTTTCTTCACGATGGCTGCCAAAGGTTTATGGTCGTTGATGACTGTAACTTTCCTTCCATAAGTGTACTGGTCAAAGCGTTCCAAACCATATACAACAGCTAAGAGTTCCTTCTCAATTTGAGCCCAGCGTTGTTCAGTTTCAGTTAGAGCTCTTGAAGCAAACTCTATTGGATGACCATTTTGTAGGAGGACAGCCCCAAGTCCATAGCTGCTACTATCAACTTGAATACACAAAGATTCACCAGGATCATAGTATGCGAGTACTGGAGTAGAAGTAATCAGTTTCTTGACTCTCTTGAAAGCTTGTTCACATTCAGCAGACCAGATAAAGGGAGTATCCTTACGGGTAAGTTCTCTTATTGGATGAAGAACTTCTGAAAGATTGTTGAGGAACTTTGCTAGATACTGTATCATGCCGCAAAATCTGCGAACCTCATGACTAGTCCTTAGGAACAGGCATGTTAAGTATTGTCTCAACCTTTTTCTTGTCTGGTTCAACACCTCGAGCAGTAATAAGGTGACCCATGAAGGTAATTTCTTCTTTCTTCTCTTGAGCTTTAGCGTCATTCAGTTTAATGCCTTTCTCTTTATACCTATGTTTCAGTGCTTTAAGCTTCAGATCATGGTCCTTAATTGCTTGCTGTCTGTTTGATCCACAACCTGCAATAACTATGTCATCAGCAGCATTGATGCAACCATGAAGACCTTCAAGAGCTTGTGCTAGATGCCTCTGGAAAATTTCACTGCTTACATTCAAGCCAAATGGTAGTCTAGACCATCTGAACCTACCATAAGGTGTAATCATTGTTGTAAGTTTACTAGACTTCTCATCAAGTTTGATATGCCAGAATGCTTCCTTGATATCCAGCTTTGTGAAAATCTTGGCATTGTTGAGTTCAGGCAATACATCATCCAAAGTTGGTAATCTGTAATGCTCTCTCTGCAAAGCCTCATTCAGGGGTCTAGGATCAATGCATATTCTTAAAGAACCATCTGACTTTTCAACAACAGCCATTTGGTTAACCCATTCAGTCGGTTCCTCTATTGGTATTAATATGCCTCTGTTCATTAGATTTTGAAGCTCTGACTTTACCTTGCTCTTAAGTGAAAATGGTATTTTTCTGCACGGCAGTGCCTTTGGACGAATATTAGGATCAATATGCAACACAGCTTCACCCAGGACACCTAGATGGTTATCAGAGTTATGATCACTATCTGAACTGTCAGTAGCCACCTTAGCAATAAATTTGTTTGTGTTGACTGTCACAAACTGTAGATCCTGCAGTGTGTTGTTGCCCAGCAAACATGTGAATTTATTTTTCACAACAGTAAACCTTATATTGTGTTTTGTCCCAGTCTTAAGATTCTCAGCAGTTAATAGAACTTCTCCCAGTGGAGTAATCTTAGTACCATTCCACATAACAAGCCTCTGTTTAGTGGGTAACAATTGTTCTTGCATCACAAAGCGTTGACAGATTGTATTCACATCAGCTGCTGTGTCTAGCTGAAATTTTACCATTTTTCCATTGATAATGAATTGTGCAGATGTACAAGCTTTGCTAGACTTCACACAATTAAGAAAAACTTCAGAATCTTCCTGATAAGGTCTCTTTTTGGAAGACAGACGTCATCATCATCAGTTGATAAATTCTTAATACAAGACCCTTGCCCTGAGCAAGAGACATGCTGAAAAAATCTGAAGCTCACTCGAACATCACCAGAGTTAAATACTGTGTTGTTGTGTTGCTCGTGGTTTGAGTATGGAATGTCAACTTGACCTACGCAGTGGTGTGTAGACATAGATTGAGTGTATAACATGCGAATGATAAGAAGAGTTCGTGGTGTTGACAAATGTTCTTTTCTCACACTCATGTATGGCTGGAAGTCATCGACACCAACGACTGTGTACCTTTACTACAGTTTAATTTGGACGTACACACTCGACAGCACAGATAGTGACAAATCACAGGTTGGCATAATACATCATGGTACAGTGGATAAATGGTCTTGCAATGTTACATGGGCACTCATGTAGAATAATAGTATAATGGACTGTCAGTAGCCAAGCACTCAGTATTGCCCATATATATATATCATCTGAGTTTACTGACAAAGCACGTCAGATTATAAACAATGTCCAAGATGGCTTCTAGACCTAACCTCGTCTAGCGAAGATTCCTTAACATAATGTCCAGCACAGATTTTTCCATATAATCAAATTGAACCGCTAGCAATGGGTTCTCATGTGTAGCAGTGATCTCTGGACTAATCAAGCGATAATACGGGCATCCCTTTTCTCTTCTTGAAAGTCACTAAATGTTTGGTTACAAGATGGCTTCTCTCGTAAGCTGTCACTCACGTTTGGATACAGATAATGAATCTGTCTTAAAGTTAGTCATTCATTAAATGTTTCATTGCTCTGTAGATTCTATCATGATACAATTGACTGCATTCTACAGGATATAGTGCTGCTAGGAATCAGAGTCGTTTTCCATCTAGTTAAATGCATCCTCTCAGATGTACAAAATCGTACCTATCGAAAAACGGTGGCTTCGTACGAGAGTTCAAAAGAGTATCTTTTATTACCTGGGTATCAGAAATATGATTCTGCCATTCCTTGGCAATAAGAATGAACACTGGGGTAAAGCATACATGATAGGTCTAGACGACTATCACTTTCCCCATAAATATAGAGATCACTTTTTCCGGCTACAAGCCGACATAGAAAAACACAGCCCATCATCAGGGCGAAGCCAAAAAACACACCTCTCTCTCGCGACACATCCGCCGAACAGCCTTTGACCTCTCTAGAGACAAAAGAACATATAGTTCGACTTAGATATGTAAAGATATACAGATATAAGACAGACTCGTCCTACTCAGACAAACAATACACATAAATTCAGGCCATAGATATTCTGAAGCAAGAACAATCTATTACTACCCAAACAAAGAATAAATCGCAGTAAAAACTGGATTCATCCGCGGAGTTCGATCGAAAGAGACGACACAACTTTCAAGGGAAGTAACTCAATAATGACTTTTCCTTAAGCACTAAAAAGTATCTATTTTGTTTACAAAATATTTGCGAACATAACAAGTATACCAATGTATAATATTGTAAGATATCAAAGACTGCACGTAACAGTCTTACCACACCTCCCGGGAAAAAAAAAAAATGGAACATTTTTTTTTTTTGAAATACATCTAGGAGCAACGTACAATAGGCTCACAACGCATGAATAATGCGTAGATGAAAATATCAGGAATAAATATAACGCCTAATATGAGGCTAAGTCGACTTATGGAGCGACTGGTGAGAATGTGTCTCATAAACTGAGAGAAATTATTTCTCTACAAGTAAATTTTTCCAGGAAGGTGTCATCAAAGTATAATACAATTCTGGCAATTACACGATGCCTAAAAAATTCATACCATAATTTCGTATTAGATATCTTAAATTTATGATTTATGAAGAAAAATCATCAAAGCACAGCGGTGAATAAACATCAATGAACCGCTATGTAGTGATACAATCATTATATTATTAAATTACAAATGTGTATCTATCATGATATAGAAAAGGAACTACTATAGAACTAGACATATCAAGACGTCTAAGCCCTAATAGTTATGTGGAATCATGTGGGCATCTTGACAGAATGTCTGCCATCACATTATCTGATCCACGAATAGCTCGCACAGAGAAATGAAAAGGTTGAAGAGCAATTGCATATCGAGTAGACCTCGAGCTCTTCAAATTCTTACTCTGTATAGCAGTAAGAGCTTTTTGGTCGGTTTCTACTATGAAATGTGCGCCTAGAAGGAATCTCTGTAGTTTGAGGATCGACCAAACCATAGCTAATAGCTCACGGTCTAAAACCGAATAATTCCTTTCTGCCGCATTAAGTTTTCTGGAAATATACATTACAGGATGCAGAGTTCCAGAGTACTCTTGCATTAGTGCCGCTCCAATCCCAGTGGATGAAGCGTCACTACGAAGAACGAATGTCTTATCTTTAGTAGGTAGCACTAAAATAGGTGGTGTTGAAAACAATGTTTTAATCTTATCCAGAGAGCATTGGCATTCCTGAGACCAGTGGACCATATTAGGCGAACCTTTCTTTAGAAGTGTAGAAAGAGGTGCCATGATAGAGGATAGATTCTGAATGAATCTGCCATAAAATTGAATAAGACCTAACAGACTTCTCACCTGTTTTTTAGTCTTAGGGATCGAGATGTTAAGTATCTTACTAGTATTATGGTCCTCTGTCTTTAGGAAACCATGACCAACTCGGTAGCCTAGGAAAGAAATTTCGCTAAAACCAATATAGGCTTTAGAGGGTTTCGCTGTCAGGTTGTGCTCACGCAAAGTAGACAGCAATTCATCTAACCCTGAATAGTGATCTTCCCAAGTATCGCTGAAAAGACAGATGTCGTCTAGATATGCAATGACATCTGACCGATAAGATAGGATTCGGCGCATCATGCGTACGAATGTAGCTGGTGCGTTCATAAGACCGAAAGGCATAAAATTCCATTGGAACAAACCTCTAGGTGTTGAAAAAGCCGTGAGAGGTTTGGCGCGTTCAGATAAAGGAACTTGCCAATATCCTTTAGACAAATCAAGTTTAGTGAAAAAATGAGATTTGGAGAGTCGAGTAAGTAGCTCTTCCAGTAAAGGCATAGGTTCGGCATCGAACTTCGTTACTTGATTCAATTTTCGATAGTCAACGCAAAGACGTATGTTATTGTCTTTTTTACGAACAATAACCATCGGCGAAGAATATGCAGAGGTGGATGGTTCGATTATTTTCAAATCTATCATCTCATCCAACTCTTTCTCAACCTGTGCTTGAAAATGTATAGGTATAGGATAAGGTCTAACCCTAATAGGAGTATGGTCAGTTAGAACAATGTCATGTTCAATGACATGCGTTTGTCCAGGGATGTCAGTGAGTACATCCTGAAATGTTTGCAACATAGTTGAAACTTGTCGCTGTTCTCCTAGAGACAAATCAGGAGAGACAGTAACGTTCTTCCATGATTCACTAGAATGAAGTGGGATCATTGGAAGAGGAAGATTTACATCTGAAAAACTTGTTTCCTCATCCTGTATCACGGACAGTGATGAGTAATGACCATGTTGTACTGGAGAATTGTCCGTTGCTTGGAAAATGGGTTGCAAATAATCCGGACGTTCATGGAATTCAGTAAGCATATTGATGTGGAAGGTTTTATGCTTCCCATCAATATTGACAATATAGTCGACATCGGAAATTTTCGATATTATATCGTACGGACCTTTCCAAGAAATAAGTAGTCTGTTTTCCCTACAAGGTAGTAATACAAATGCTTTGTCACCAGGACAAAGTTGTCGTAAGCATCTCTTCTTATTGGCAAATTGCCTTGCCTTCTGTTTCGCAAATTCAGAAGAAGAAGTTGCTAATTTGCATGCTTCGATAATCTTTTTGTCTCAACGCGATGACATATTCGTAGGATGACTTTGTGTCATCGTCAATATTGTCAGCTGTTATGAGATCATGAAGCAACGACATAGGGCCACGCGGACGCGCGCCAAAGACGAGTTCAAAGGGAGAAAATCCTGTATGTTCATTGGGTACCTCTCTGTAAGCGAAGAGGGCCGCAGGTAAAACTCTGTCCCAGTCTTGAGGATGATCCTCAGTTATCTTCCCTAGTAAGTTTTTAAGTGTTCTATTAAGGCGTTCGACCATACCATTAGACATTGGATGGTAGATACTACTTAAAGATCTATCTATCTGCAGCGTAGACATTACTTGAGACATGGTATCTGATATTAGTTGGGTGCCATGGTCTGACAATATCTCTCCGGGGAACCCCAGACGAGAAAATATAAGCCAAAGAGCATCTGCAATGTCAGCAGTAGTAATGCTCTTCAGAGGAATAGCCTCTGGCCAACGTGTGCACATATCAACACACGTCAAGATAAACTGATGTCCTCTGGCAGACTTGATCTTAAATGGACCAATAATGTCTATGGCCATTTTTTGAAACGGCCGAATAGGAATGTCCGCCGCCTGAATGGGTGCAGCATGCCGTGGACCTTTGGATTTAACTTCCTGACATACTTTACAAGATCGACAATAAATCCGTATGTCCTTGTTTACCAATGGCCAAAAGAAAGCCGCAAGGACTCTTGACTTAGTACGGGAAAAACCCATGTGTCCAGCACACTGAGAGTCGTGAGCGTGCTGCAAAATTTTAACTCTCAAATTCTTGGGAACCAGGATTTGAGAATGACTTGACGTAATGGAGTCTTGAACCATACGTACAAGTACGCCATTCTTCTTTGTAATCCACGATTTACGACTTGTGTCTTTATTCGGATCACCTTTAGTTGCAAGAATGAAGAATTTCTTCAGAGTGGGATCATCTTCTTGCTGTTTTATAAACGAGTCACGAGAAATTACCAAGGGATCATCTTGGTTATGCACTTCATTATCTTCAGTAGATGAAGTTTGAGGCATATTAAGAGCCTGAGCTCTAGTGACTACAGCGTTAGCAATCTGCATGTTTTGCCTTTCCCACGCGGAAATTTGTTGCGGAGTGCATTCTTTGACTCCATGAATGCGACCGATGATGAGGTCAGCGATCGGATTCGGAAGAAGACATGCGTGTACATCTCCTGTAAAGAAAGGAGTAGCAATCCTAATGATAGCAGTAGAGTATTTCTCTAATGTGCCGCCAAATGTTACACATTTGACTACTTGTCCAGTGGCACGGGAAGGATCTACGAGTGACTGCCTAACACCAATTGTGGTGCATCCAGAATCAAATAGCACAGAGACTGGATTGTTATTTACTAAACCCTTATGTAAGACAAGAGAACCTCTTCCATCATGCGCGACTGATGCAGGAAGAGCAGGAAGAGGATGGCCACAGCTTAAAGTAGACACTGTGGTTGGCTCAAATAATGTTTTTGCATTGGGGGCACTGAGATGCTCTCCCAAAATCAAAAGCGGCACATGCCATATTACTAGCATCATTATTATCTTTACTCTGTTTATAGGCTTCATGGGACTCTTGTTGTGCAGAGTTTGCCTGAAAATGTGGTTTATGTCTTTTGTTTTGAGATCTACCTCGGTTATTATCACCTCTGTAGTTATTGTTACCTCTATTGTAACCCCTATTTGGGTTTGAGTCATAGTTCCCTTGGTTACCATTATCATATTCATTATAATGAGTATCTCTGTAATTATGATCTTGTTGACTCCAAGACGGATAACCCTGATAGTTTCTATAATTACTTCCTCTACGGAAATCCTATAATTATGACCACCCCTGTGTCGAGAGCTATCAGCTCGTCTCCAGTTCTTTGAAGAAGAACCCTGAAATGATTGGTTACCTTGGTTTTGATAACTATTATGGTTACCTTTTTTATCAAATCTGTTTTGAGGTCCCTGAAATCTGTGTGAATAATTGGGATTGTATGGTGTTGCTGAAGCAACTGGCATACTCTCCTTAATCTTAGTGTTGCCAAAAGTCACGTCGGGGTGTGCAGTGACATATTGGGAACAATATTCTTCCATTTCCTTTAGAGATTTGGGTTTACGCTCATGTATAAATTCAAGGAATGGTTTGTTAACACATGACATAATCTTATCTCTGAGCAACAAATCCATAAGTCCTTCATACGTTTTTTTTCTGTTTTGGAAAGCTCAATCCAACGATCAACTGTGAGACGTGCCTTTGCAGTGAATTCTGAGAATTCTACACCTGTCTCAGGCACCATCGTCTTAAACAAAAGGCGATAGCCTTCCTCACTTAGCTGGTATTTTTTTATCAAAGCCGCCCTAATGACATCATAATTATCCTTATCTGCTTCTCCTACAAGGCATAAGCTAGTCAAAGATTCACCTTTCAAGTTTTCTGATAATTGATTAGCATATTGAGATTTATCTACATTATGAGTACGACATGAACGTTCAAATCTATCCAGCCAGAATGTAATATCGTCACTGGACTGATTGAACGGTGGAACCTTAACCTTGTAAGTAGAAGGTTTACCATTACCACTAGATGCCTGATTAACATTACTCATACTTGTCAATCTCAATTTCTCCAACTCAAATTCATGTTCTCTTATTGCTTTTTTTTCTTCAGCTTCTCTGTCTAATCTTTTTTTGTTCAGCATCTCTGTCTAATCTTTTTTGTTCAGCTTCCCTGTCTAATCTTTTTTGTTCAGCATCAAATCTCCTTTGCTCCATCTGCATCTGCAATTTCTTTTGTTCAGCAGCAGCCTCAGCTTCTCTTTCTAATCTTTTCTCTTCAGCCAGAGCTTTTCTCTCTTCTGCAGCAGCTTTTCTCTCTTCTGCAGCTAATGCTTTGTCATATTGAGCAACCGTCCATTCTTCTAATTGTTGACCAGTTTTATCAAGGGATTTCCCTTGTGTAATGAAGTATTCTAATGTAGACATGATGTCTAACAATAATACTAATCACTTGAAACAATAATAATACCTTACTTACTTAGTCGTTCCTCTTCTACCGTGAGGTGTAGAGGTTTGGAAGAGAGAGCGCCAGACTATTCTATCAGCTGTCTTCTTCCTGGCCTGGTTCCATTCTAGTCCTCGGTCCTTCAAAGATTGTCTAATGTTGTCCTCCCAGCGGACTCTGGGTCGTCCTGGAGGTCTGGATCCCTGGCTCTTTGTTTCCCATGCTTGTCGTGGTAGCCGATCTTCTCCCATTCTGCAGACATGGCCAAACCATCTTAGTTGGGACTGTTCTATTTGGGTCTGCAGCGGGTGGGATTTTAGGCCTTGACGTATCGTCTGGTTGCGGACCATGTCTCTTCTTGTTACTTCAACCACCTTCCTCAGATACCTCATTTCTGAGGTTTGGATCTGGCTTTTTTTGGGTTGTAGTCATTGCCCATGACTCGCATCCATATGTCAAGACTGGGACATAGGTGGAGCGGTATACAGCCATCTTCGTTTTCTTACCAACCTCTTTCTTGCTGAGGAATCCTCGATTTATGGCCTGATAAAGTCTCCCAGCCGCTGCTTTTCGAGTGGCCAACTCTTCTTTGATGACCCCCTTTCGGTCTATAATAGCTCCGAGCTATTTAAAGTGGTCGACCTGCTCCAGGACCTGTTCTCCCAACTTAATCTGATGTTTTCTTTCTTCTCGTGATATCACCATGGATTTTGTTTTAGAGCTGCTTATGACCATCCCTCTCTTCTCCAGCTCTTCCTTCCAGACTTGCAGGTTGGATTGGAGATGTGTCTCTGATTTAGCAATCAGGACAACATCATCAGCAAATGCTAGCTCTGAAATACAGACCTGTCTCATCTTCCAGTACCCCACTGAATACTTTCTTGTTCTCTCCTTACATGCCTTGATGACATCGTCCATGAGAAGTATGAAAAGATAAGGTGACAGGGTATCGCCTTGTCTTACACCAGTGGTGGTCTTGAACTCTTCTGACTTATAGTTTGCTGTCCTCACATAATTTCTGCAAGACTTACAATAATAATACCACAAGTTCTTAATGACTTGATTAATCAGTACACTATCCCAATATCTGTGGGTCACAAGCCTTAATAAGGTCTTGTATAACAGTAATAATAATCAAGTACTGGTTTATACCATAATCCAAGTGCAGTGCACAGGCAATAGTGTCTTATGAAATATACCTATATAAAACATATGTCAACCAACAGAATACATAAAGTACAAATAGGACTGACAATACGAAAACGTTTGCAGAAATCAAATAAATCAAATAGGGAAATCAATGAAAATAATCACTGAATCTGCAAGGGATAACAACACAAATAACGTCACAGTATATGAATATAAATTGTGAATAGAACTGAAAGATAGAAAAAGGTAGACCAACAAATTACAAACAAATCAAAACAAAACTAAAGAACAAAGAAATATTACAAAAATAACAATAATTACAGTCTTCACAGCTAACACAAAAGCAACAGTTGTCGCAGCAAATTTTCAATCAAGAAAATTGCACCTATAGAAAACGCCCACAACGGACCCTCTATGACGTGGGATATTCTGTTGTGAGGACTCCGCCCAACCTAAACACAACCCGCTGACATAGAAACTAACATACTATACAAACAAATAACATGTAAACATAAATATATAAATTATGTGTATGATAGTATGTGTTGCAAAATAGGCTCAGTTTTACAGTAATGGCAAAGTTATTTTTATGAAAATAAACAAACTGCCACTTTATTCAATTAAACATTCTGGCCTTAAATATTAAAGTTCATATATAGAAAACAAGAAGATCCATCGATGAAAATAGGACTTCTTAGTTCAATAATACTGTCTTCCTGTTAATATTGACAAGAATTGATCCAATTGTTCTGTGAAACTCTGTAATGTCTAATGTAAGAATGTCAACAACGCTGACCTACATACTGCATTCACTTGACAGGTCACGTGACGAAGTGTTGACAAAGAGCAAACCAATACTGCAAGTGTGTCGTATCAGCCACAGGAAACGGTCTGGTATCGGTAATCTGTTGACTTCTGAACTTCTGCGAGGTCAAACCCAGAAAGCTGGTCCACCAGTTGATAAAGTCTCTTTTTGGAAGACAGACGTCATCATCATCAGTTGATAAATTCTTAATACAAGACCCTTGCCCTGAGCAAGAGACATGCTGAAAAAATCTGAAGCTCACTCGAACATCACCAGAGTTAAATACTGTGTTGTTGTGTTGCTCGTGGTTTGAGTATGGAATGTCAACTGACCTACGCAGTGGTGTGTAGACATAGATTGAGTGTATAACATGCGAATGATAAGAAGAGTTCGTGGTGTTGACAAATGTTCTTTTCTCACACTCATGTATGGCTGGAAGTCATCGACACCAACGACTGTGTACCTTTACTACAGTTTAATTTGGACGTACACACTCGACAGCACAGATAGTGACAAATCACAGGTTGGCATAATACATCATGGTACAGTGGATAAATGGTCTTGCAATGTTACATGGGCACTCATGTAGAATAATAGTATAATGGACTGTCAGTAGCCAAGCACTCAGTATTGCCCATATATATATATATCATCTGAGTTTACTGACAAAGCACGTCAGATTATAAACAATGTCCAAGATGGCTTCTAGACCTAACCTCGTCTAGCGAAGATTCCTTAACATAATGTCCAGCAGATTTTTCTATATAATCAAATTGAACCGCTAGCAATGGGTTCTCATGTGTAGCAGTGATCTCTGGACTAATCAAGCGATAAAACGGGCATCCCTTTTCTCTTCTTGAAAGTCACTAAATGTTTGGTTACAAGATGGCTTCTCTCGTGAGCTGTCACTCACGTTTGGATACAGATAATGAATCTGTCTTAAAGTTAGTCATTCATTAAATGTTTCATTGCTCTGTAGATTCTATCATGATACAATTGACTGCATTCTACAGGATATAGTGCTGCTAGGAATCAGAGTCGTTTTCCATCTAGTTAAATGCATCCTCTCAGATGTACAAAATCGTACCTATCGAAAAACGGTGGCTTCGTACGAGAGTTCAAAAGAGTATCTTTTATTACCTGGGTATCAGAAATATGATTCTGCCATTCCTTGGCAATAAGAATGAACACTGGGGTAAAGCATACATGATAGGTCTAGACGACTATCACTTTCCCCATAAATATAGAGATCACTTTTTCCGGCTACAAGCCGACATAGAAAAACACAGCCCATCATCAGGGCGAAGCCAAAACACACCTCTCTCTCGCGACACATCCGCCGAACAGCCTTTGACCTCTCTAGAGACAAAAGAACATATAGTTCGACTTAGATATGTAAAGATATACAGATATAAGACAGACTCGTCCTACTCAGACAAACAATACACATAAATTCAGGCCATAGATATTCTGAAGCAAGAACAATCTATTACTACCCAAACAAAGAATAAATCGCAGTAAAACTGGATTCATCCGCGGAGTTCGATCGAAAGAGACGACACAACTTTCAAGGGAAGTAACTCAATAATGACTTTTCCTTAAGCACTAAAAAGTATCTATTTTGTTTACAAAATATTTGCGAACATAACAAGTATACCAATGTATAATATTGTAAGATATCAAAGACTGCACGTAACACTTCCACTGACTCTGTGTGAACAGTGTGAACTTTCTTGTATTTAACTTTGAAATGGTTTCTTCCCCCACAGTATGAGCAAAAATTCCCCCATGCAGGACACTTTTTCTTGATCAATAGATGTTTCTGTCCACAGTAATGACACTCCTTTCTAGGTTCAAAGTACCCACTGTCAGTGTTACTTTGACAGGCTTTACCAGCAGCATGCCCAGTGTCTCTCTTGGGAGGTTTATGGTTGAGTGATTTTTTCTGTACCTTTTCAACCCTTGCTTCAGAAGGTTGTACTGTATTATTCATCTCTCTTATGTCTTTTCCAGTTTACTCAAAGACTCTGCATATGTGAATGGCTTTCCTTAGATCGAGGTCAGCTTCTCTCAAGAGCTTCTCTTGTAGCCTTTTGTTAACAGTAAAGACAATTTTGTCTCTTATCATACGATCCTTGTCGTTAAAGTTGCACAAATCTGCCTTAGTTCTCAGCTCAGTCAAAAAAGAATTAAAAGGATCTTGAAGAGGTGTGTTCCAGAATCTGAACGTATGTAATACTTCATTGCTTCGTGAGCTACAATGGTTCTGGAGCAAATCGAGAATTTTAGTAGGATTAGAGTGGTCTCCTTCCTCTGCAAGTTGATCAAAAACTTCAACAGCTTGAGGTCCAGCACAGTGTAAGATAATGGCCGCCCGAACAGGATCAGGTTTAGAGGCCACCTCTGTTGCATGCATGTATAGATCTAACTGTCGTCTCCATTTACGAAATGTGTCTGGTTCGACGTTATTTATGTCTAGGCAGGGTGGTAACAGAAACATGGGCCATTCTGCCATGACAAAATGTCTAATAATGGTATGCAAGCAATAATCAGTAATCTCACCTCAAGTCTAATGACATTCAGCACACGTGTCAGCAGAATAGTTCGAATTCTGTAGAAATAAACACCGCTGCCACCATGTTGATCTTTACTGTTTTATATAGTAAATATTGTAAGATATAATGGGACGTGGCTGGCTGTCATACATTACATATTATGAAGCATAATGACGAAGCTTGAACACACACTGGATATGACTCGACATGTTTAATCAACCATCTTAGAAGACAGGAAGTAGGAAGAAGAGTTCCCATAAGGGCAAGTAACTCTAGTAGGAAACAAACTAAACATCGAAACTGATATATACAACATCAACAATTGTCCCATCGGTTACACAAAATAGGCCTAGGTTTTAAGCATAGTACGTTTCCTACAACAATGATAATAAAGGTACGTTTTGATTGGTTATTATATAGGAGAGTTCCCTACCTAATGGCGTGCGGTATGATCAAATTTAGAAAACCGTGTTGTAAGACAGACCAAAACATGACAACAGTGTACTGAATCCTTCTCCTATTTTCACTTGAGGAGTGTCCTAAAGCATGGGCTTTCAGTTTATTGTGGGATTTTTACGCTCTCTAATGTTAGTTACTCATAATTCTGGGCCAGTCCTATAAGGTGTCCTGGTTACGAGCTCCTATTTTGGCTGTTTGTGATCTCACCTTGACAAAATTGGAAGTTAGTAAACTAGTCTTACAAAGCTGTAGAATATAAGCGACATTTTCGCCCACACACCCAGACGAGAAGTCCAATCAGGAATAGACTATCTTAGCACCTCAAACACCAAACCAATTGCAAATAAGGTGCTGATTTTTTTAGGGTCCCCCACTACCCTCATGTAGAGCATTACTACATAACAACATTAAGATATTGCTTTGTACATATTATTTTCAAACTCCATGACCATATTAGGTCTTGCCACTTCCAGTGTTACTTATCATGTTTATAAACTCCCTACTTCACCGATAATCTCCTCGAAGATGTTACTTTGTGTAATTGATTATTACGACAAATTCAATCACTTTCCCTGTCTTAATGTTAAACAAGATTGATATCTTCTGACATCCCAGTGAAATCAGCCGTGTATTTGGGCACGTCATGTTTGCGAACTGACACCTATTTCCAAATAACTTGGTTATTCAATTGGACAACTGAGGCAACATGGTTATTGGCAATTATCTGCAACCCATGTCCCCGCAGTAAAGGCTGTTGTCTACTTTATCCAACAAAAAGTTTGTGTTTTCGCCCCATACCGTCTGGGGTAACAAAGATTGCTCTGTTATCTCTCAAGCATATGTTTAGTCTAACAATAAGAATCTCACTAAATGTAGACTCTCAGTCCGTCTGGTCAGCGAGTAATCACACAAACACGTCGACGTGTCTGCAAAACAGGTAAAGCGGTTCGGTGAGTGCCGAAGTTGGACAAACGAACGAACGAACGAACGAACGAACTTTATTTTCGAAGGGTAAAGAATTGGGCGCGCAGGCCCGTCTAACATTCTGCCCTTCCACTCTCATTAATCTTGCATACAAGATATGATAAGATAACCTTGGTCGAGGAGAGCTGGAAAATGTGACAAGGAGCTGGTGATAAAAAAGAGTTGGAGGAGGTCATAGTGAAATGTAGCAGCCGCAGATTTGACTTGTCACAGAAAAAAAGAGATTTGCTATAATTTATGCATCATTTACTGCCACAAACAGAGTTACTCTAGCCGCATCTCCATATATGCACAGAGACATACAATCCAATAAAGAATCTAACACAGAAATATTAAACCACAAGTGAGTATAAAATTAAAGTCAATAATGGTTCTGGAAAACAAGTTTTATTGTCTATCCAGCATTGGTAATTTTACATAGCATAATAATTGTAATATTGATTTCTATACATATTGTTCTAGGATGATAATTATTATGATTGGATCGACAAGGGAGAATTGTGACTATAAAATAGTGATACAAAATGTGGATGCTGTGTCAGCTTGGAGAGAGCTTCCGTTGTTGTTGATGTATTTTTTACAGCATGTCGTCTACTGTGACAAAGTGTAGTCAACAGACTAGGACAATGTCAATGTAGATGACAGCAGAGGTCATGTGTCATGTTAAAGAACATGAAGATATGTGGTAATGTCATGCAGTCATTTAGACGTACACTTCTGACATGCCTCCTAAACAATTTATCCATGAATATTTATTGGCAGTAACATTATTTCAGTTACTTCAAAATTTATGTATTCTCAGCATTCTTATCTTTTTAAAGTTGAAGGTAAAAAGTTGAATCTAAGATAAAATTAACAGCTAAAACTGGATAAATCATAATGCAAGCTACTCACTAAGTAAGGCAAGTCCTGCTTGAAGTAACAATAAACTTAAAAACAAATTAAGTTTTAAGGCTATACAAAAGCAATGTTAAAAGAAACAAAACATAATTTTCAAGTAAATAAGCACCTGACCTAAGTAAAAATAACAACAAAATTAAAGACCAAAACAAAAAATGTATGTAAACCTGCACATATTAAGACACAGATACCTGCTTTATTGCATATCTTTCTCAAGTGTACAGTCAAGAAATATGCACAAATTAATGTACAAAATAATGACATAATTTATACAGAAAAAAATTTCAAGAAGTAATATCAGTTGATGGATGGTTAGTCACCTCCGTCAATGAACACTGTGTGCAATATCAATATCTACAGTGAATTATACTCTGCTGGCCACCCAGTTATCAAGAGACATTATAGAGTGTACAATTCTTGCCATGTCTTATATTTCAAGAGATTTATAATATAAACCTATTGTAAGGTATCAAGTTATTTTCTTTGCCAACTATTATATACTGCATCAAATATTATTTTTTTTTTTTTCTTAAATAGAGTCAAAACCAGTGCTTCGTTCATTTGAATAAATGACAAAATCTCAGTTTCTGTTTTTTTTCCCTATGTGTGTGTGTGGTTTTTTTTTTTTTTGGGGGGGGGTGGGGGGGGGGGGGGGGGGAAGAGAAATACACAAAACTGATTAACAGTGTTGCACGCAGCTTGATACTCACACGAAAAGACCCAAAAAAAAATACTGGCAAATTAGCCAGTTTAACTGTTACAGTTCAGCATGAGAATTTCTATTCCACAATATCAGTCTGCAAGAATGTAGCCAAAATGAACTTCTATAATTTTAATTTGGTCTTTCTGTCTTAATTAATATTTTTTAAATGTAATGGAAACTCTTTATTCAAAAACCTGGAATAGATCTTTTATTCCTTCCTGTGGGGAAAACCGGTCATGAAAAGAATTGCCTACTGCATCCAATGTGTGAATTATTTAAAAGGCTAAAATTAAAGTTTGGCACATGTTTTCCTCAAATACTTGCTTTCTCTTAAAAGAGAAATGAAACCCAATGCTAATATTTCAGGATAAAAATTAATGTAAAAAAAAAAAAAAAAAAAAAAAGAAACAATAACAAAAAATGAAGGGGTGGGAACATAAGACGAAGGAAGATTCTATAAAATTTACAAACACTTGCAAGAGGATAAAAATAATTTGGCAATGAGACAAGATCTGTGTAGACAGCCCAAATGGCTAACATTATGTACAAATAATGAAACTGTAAAAATATATGTCACCATATCAAACCCTGTAGAAAATATATCTAGGAGGTTTGTCATATTGAGTATAGGAATCTCCAGAAATTGCTATAGTTTTAACGCATTCATCAAGATTAATCACATAATTAGTTGTTGCAACTGTATGACATACATGACAGCAAATGACATTACATTAACAGCATTTATTACCCTTTAAACAGAAAGACCATTCTTCGCTGTTTAGTGGAAGGAAACATGATAGGATTTTTGAACACAACTCCCAATGTTATTCCCCCTGTGGTGAAACATGTTGAAAACCCAGCATTGCAAACTAAGCTTGGGTGAGTCACTTAACCCCAGGCTTAACTCCAGCTTTTACCTGGCTAGCTGCATGCAGGAGGATCTCAGAATGAATAGATGACAGGTTAGGGGAGTTGAGGGATGGCTCTGTACAAGGCATGATGATTTCTTGGGAAAGTGCAGAACCAGAACATAGTATTTTAGACCTGGTTATGTGAGGAACCCCTTTGCATGGTGGGGAATGCAGATGACTCCAATTCAGCAAGTTTCAGAATGGCAGAAATTCCACAGGAAAAGCCTAGATCTACAGTGTAAATATCGCCAAGAATTTTTTAACTTGGCTGCAAAGGAGTGACAAGCTCAGCAGCCTTAGTTTAACAACAACAACAATGTCCAATGCAGTGCCTGTGGTTGTCATGTCATCCACAAAGTCTTTTTGATTGCCCAACAAACACTGGTCTACAGGTTCACAACACGGCATAGAGTGAGTGCATTTTTAAAAAGTGGACATTCACACACCATCATCTACTGAACTGTGTCTTGGGCAAATAATATTTAAGCTCCCTTAGTCATCATTATTACACCCTTCAGCTCCCCAAGGAACATAGGTCTTTAAGAAACTTATGCCACGTCTTCCTGGCCCTTAAACAGCCTCATCTGAAAATGTAAAAAATGGCGTGACTGGAACACAAGAGAAACCTGCTTTCTCAAAATGTTGTAGACACACTGAATTTTTTTTCATACTTTGACGTAGTCTGGAGTGGGGAATAGATCTATTCCAGTTGAAACCATATGTCCAATACACTACTGACAGCTTACATACACAAACAGGCACAATTTTGCACCAATAATCAACTGGCCTCATGTCAGTCTACAATATTGAGACAACTAAATATAAGAATCGGTTACTATATCACATTTCATCACAATCTAGTTTAAAACTGAATCACAAAAACAGTGTTGCTGCTGCTACATCTGCATAAGCCTTGAAATGAAAAATGACAAAAAATTAAACAATTAATTCAAGACTTGCAGTCTGCACATGCACGTATCCACACTAATGTATTTTACAAATGCATTCACCTTTTTTGGCTGGCGTGATGCTGACCACATCACCCCAAGTGTGCCATATATTCAAGAAAATTTGGGCCTAACACCATATTCTAATATGCCTCAATGGACATGTAACGGGATGTATACCTTTACCTTACTGACCCTTTTAAGTATATATATATATATTGACCCTTTTAAGTATATATATATATATATATATATATATATATATATATATATATATATATATATATATATATATATATATATATATATATATATATATATATATATATATATATATATATATATATATATATTCATTCGTTCATATTTTCTTATTTCTTTTCGGTTATAAAGGGTTGAATCATAAAAAGCCTCTATTCTAACTTTACATGCAGTGTTGGAACTTGGATTGAGTAATGTAACTTTTTGTGTACTTTCTGTGCTTCTCTATGGTGAGGAATGTTGAGTAACAGAGAAGGAAATGTCGAAACTGTCCTCCTTCCACACAATCTGCCTAAGGAAAGTTCTCCTAATCTTTTGGCCAAACACCATCAGTAACCAAGAACTACTTATTCGGAGTAGCCAGGAGGACATGCACACCATCATAGCTGGCAGACGCTGGAGTTAGGTTGGCCACGTCCTCAGAAGGGACCCTGATACCATCACAAGAACAGCTATGCTGTGGACCCCCGAGGGAAAGCGAAGGAGAGGCCGACCAAAAACAACTTGATGGAGAACTGTGGAGGCCAAGATGCAAAGAATGAACCAGAGTTGGGGCACTGTATGAAGGATGGCCGCCGACTGAGCAAAGTGGAATCAATTTGTTGCTGCCCTACAAGACGTCACCAGGCGTGATGGCCACTGACTGCTTTGACGGTTATGGATCAAAGAAGAAGAATAAAGGGTTGATATGGTGAAGATTTCCGATGTTAAGTGTTAATTACTTTGCAAAGAAATAGACAGTAAGCATTGGTAATTATTAGGCAAAAAAAAAAAAAAAACCAACAACAAGCTTTTATACTTATAACAGTGGATGCTGTTGTGAGACAATCACCAATGCCAATTATTATTCTAGTTTTTCTGTTCTGCATGGAAACCCATAAAGTCATCAGTAGCTTACAAATTTCATTTAATTACTTTTTTTTTGGTTAGAATTCTTTCCATTTCTCGCACCCACAAGAAAGGTAAGATAGATCTCTTGCAGATACTATCATGGGGAGTGATGTGCTAGAGGCTTCTCTATAGTAGGTCTCTGATTATTTTAAATTAAGTATAGTGATTGGTTCCCTTCCTCGTTTGCCTTCCCTAACTCAAAAGCAGAGTCATGTACCCATTTGCAGCTGTCTAGACTCTAGTCTGATGCTACCAGGTTTCAAAACTTTGCCTTGAGAAGCCCCTCATTAAAGTCCTCTGCCATTTGACTATCGTGTGACGCACAAGAAGTACTTAATACCCAAGTGCAAGTCTCAACATATTTGTAATAACTATTTTAATGCATTTACTGGTATTACAAAATATTGTATTTATAGCTCCATTACTAACTGGAGCCACTTGAAATCATGTGTCACTATTTCCATTAAATGTTCCAGTCAATTTCTCTGGAACTGATAGCCCAACAGAAACAAAATCAAAACTAAGGCTTACATTCAGTGCAAATTTTGAATTAGTTTCATGTGCACAAAAAATTGAAAAACTTGTAGAAGTATAAAATTTTTATTTCTAACATAAGAAGTGTTAAAATAATTGAATAGGTTAGAAAATTTGAGCAAAATTATCAAATCCATAATGTATCACTTTCTGTAGAAGAGTTAACTTACTGGCAGACAGCTTTATCATCTTGTGTGAATAAAACATGATAACCCATGACGCTGGTAAAAATGTTCCTATGTGAACTGAAGAAGGTGGCATCCAGAAGTAGGTTGTATAATGAAGATGAAATTATAAAAAACGTGAATTGAGGAAATAGTCCTCTTTGTTAAAGAGTCAAGCATTGAATCCGTAGAGAAAATGGAAGAGGAAAAGCAGAAGCAACAATGGAGAAGAGACAGAATTTTCATACACCTTAAGAGAACCAGAGGAAGCAGCATAGAGATAATAGGAAAATATAATCTAAGGACCTTGCAGTGGCATACTAAGGTGGGTGCGGGGGGGGGGGGGGGGGGGGGGGGGCGGTATCCACCTGGGGTGACAGCCAGGTAGGGGTGCCATCGGACACTTTTATGATAGTGCTTACTGTTAAAAATATACTTGCAACTGTGTTTATATGGGGAAGGGGTGCCATAGGTAGGATCCGCTCCAGGTGCCAAATACATTAAGTAGACCTCTGGGACCTTGTACTCCAACAGCAGACCTGGGAACTGACTGTCTGACATAATAACTATTGCTTTACAATCTTCTTTTAATGCCTTGAAGTCTAATACAAGAGTTACTGCACAGTGGAATTATTTTCTTTGTGGTTTATTGCATCATTTAAAAATTAATTTTAATTATATCTTTCAACATCTCAAATAAATAACTTATAAGATATGTTATAAAGAAAATTAACAGGACGTAAGAAAGGTTAGCTGTAGTGTATCAGTGCTCAGTGGTTTGAAAAGTTAGTGGTATATGTAATAAAAAGCTACACTTTTTGGTGCAAGCATTTTGAATGCTTGAAATTACTTCTGTGCTTTTCATCAAAGATAATGTTAAAATAAAACCAGTGACAAATATTTTACTGAGCAAAATTTAATTACAGTGATATATTCATTTTCTTTGTGGTCTATGACTCATTTTCCTTGGTTATTTCTTTACATCTTCTTTTATTTCTATTAATGCTGCTACTGTATATTTGAGACCAAATAATGCTTGTAAACTTTATGTACCGGTGCACATCTGTATTTCATGCGTTCAGTATACAGGCATCAAAACACTAAATTAACATAAAAATGCAAAACAAAAGCAACAACAAAAAAAGAAAAAGAAATAAATAAAGATGTGATCTTTCAGTTGCACTATTTTAAAATAGTCTGTGATCTGTCATTGTTTGTTCTCTCAAAGACACGTTTTTTTTTAAATTTTCGAAAAAAAAATGTGAAAAACTTAGGCTAAACAAATGTACAGTATATTAAAACCATGATAACAATGCATATGAATAGACTGTATGAGATCATACTATTCTCAAAATACTAACAAAATAATAACAGGAAAATTGTAACAGGTAAATTATTGCTATTGCAGTTACAAGATGAGCTTTGCTTTCCATATACAAGAAACATATATCAATGGCATAGGTACAAAACATTAAAAATTACATTGATATTAGCATATGTCATCATACACCAAAATACTCTCATGCTGTATTGATATATTTACTTTCATGCCTACATACAAACATAAAAATTAGTAGTGTCCATCAACAACACAAGATAAAGTAAGATTAATGATTTTCTTAAATATAGAAAATCTGTTTTAGGAAAACAATTTACTGACATCATTGAAAAATAAACACAATACTTCCAAATGGCCTTTAGTGATTGTGCCACTGTATTTTATTTATTTTGATGAATTGCCAAGATTAAAAACTTGACTGAATGGTCAACAAGATGAAAGTAAGCATATATTTTTGTCTGTTTTGCTGCACTGATGCACTAAGATGGCACATACTAAATGACTCCACGAAGAACATACATTTAAAACACATTTATAACAATTTTTTAACTAATTAAATTAAATCTTTATTTCGTTGTCTACTTGTCTTTCTTGTGTAAAGATAAACAAAGAAATAACAAAAATATTACTGTTTACCAAGCCCTTTCTGTTTTCATGAAACTGAACAACAAGCTTGTTTAAATTTATTGCATTTTCTGGTGCCAAGATATATTTTTCTACAATATAAGAGAAAAGAGTTGTTATTAGGTACTGTCTATGTTCCTGAAATCCAAAGTATGAGCATGGGTATACATTAAGTTAGGGAACTGCTGATGTATGGAACAGATGCAAAAAGTTGCAGTACAAGTATAGTTGTAATCTTCTTTCATCCAAGCATTAATTTCGTTTAAAAATTTAACAAAAATTATGTAATTCTTCTCGTGTAGTTCCCGATGGTCTCTGATGGGAGTTGACAAGAATAGGACTACTACACCTTCACGCATGTCATACATGGCAACTAATATGAAGTCATGCATGGGGTTGGCATCCTTATCATGTAAAACCAATTGCCACAGAAAACACCACTGCAAGATCATGTGAATATTTGATGCAAGCTTTCTGCAAGGGGCCAGTTGCAACTGTGGCTTTATGGGATGCGAAGGAAAATAATAATAATGTAAATATGTTAACAGACCCATACAGTGAAACCCAGCAAAACATTTTCAAACGTATAACAACTAAGAGGATGCTCCTTGAACTTCTGACATCTGTGACATGTGTGGAAAAACCGATTCCATTTTTATTCCATGAGAGTCAATGTTTCTTTTTTTCTCTGACTCCACAAGGCCATGTCCTCCTGGACCAAGGATGGATTCTGCACTACTGTGGTGGGCTATGGCATCTTGAGAAGCAGCAATATTGTAAGGTGAAGCACCTAGTTTTGGGAAGATGATGCCTGTTTCAGGTTTCACAGTAGTGGAGGAAGAAGAAGAGATGAAGGGAAAGTCTAGTCTTAACCCACGTGGGCTTGTCTGCTGCTGTAGTTGGTGGTGAAATGGAAAACGTGCTGCTGAAAGTTTACTTTCTTCATACAGAAAATTTGGCCCACGGTTCTTGCTGCTGTTGTTGTTGTTGTTGCTGGCATCATCACTGCTGTTGTCATCCATATTAATGTCTATTCCATTTAAGTTGCCAGGGGAAACCGACTGTCGCTGGCCAGGACTGGCTCCACCATGAGTGGGAGAGGATGTGCTGGCCCCACCCCTAGGGCTGTGAGATGGTGAACCAGATTCTCCTTGCAGGAAAGCGGAGTCAAAGTGGGAGGGGAGTGAATTATCTTCCTCATCGCCATCTAGAAACAACAAGAGAAAAGTATTTTACTCAAATATTATAAAATATGAGTGATTCATTCTATAAAATTAAAATACATTGCGTAAAGAAAATCAACTAAATCCAACTTCCTTTTGTGTATAAAACAAAACTTTAAGGTCTGGTTGCACTGTTGAAGAATATAGCTGAATGAATATAGCTGAATGATACTTCTTTCTGCAGAAAACTGAAACAGAACTTATACAAAGAGCTGATCAACAAGCAATGGTGTAACTACTTTTTTAGTGGACAGGGCACTTCCCTGGGGCCCCCAGCACATAGCAAGCACTGGAAAGTAGTGATTAGGAGGGACCCTTGCATTTATACATATCTGCTAAGTTTCCTTAATTGTCCAGTTTCTCATAACCCTATAGGATGATTTCGTCAGTGCACCTGAAGGTTGTTCTGACCTGTTTAATTTTTTAGTTACCCTGTGAAACAGTCATGTGCCCATGGTCCATTACACTGTGGTAACAACACTGTCAACCAGATATACCATTAAGTACTGTACAATCTTACTCTGAGAACCGATCAGCCAGTTAGACCATAAAGTACAATCTTATTATGAGAACTGATCAGCCAGTTAGACCATAAAGTACAATTTTATTCTGAAAACCGTCCAATCAGATTATTAAATGTAAGCTGTATTCTCCAATTTGCTTTGGCCAGAATTCCATTTAATAAAAAGTGAGTTTCCACATCAGACTTTAGGATCTCATGTAATAATACTATTGCTAAAACATACAATTTACATTTAAGCCAGGAGAGTGCTTTACTCTTTTGCAGAGCCAGTTAAATATGCAAACAAATCATTATGTCTGTCAAAATATTAAAGTCCAGATTTGTTCTTATCTTCACATACTGTGACCAAATGAATTTATGCCCAAAAGAATTTATTTAAAAAAAAATTACAAAATGAAAAGAAAATCTAATTTTCTATATTTTAAAATTGTAGACAAGTATTTGTTTTATGTACATATGACTCAGTCAAAATTTTAAACAGAAACCAAGACTACGAGTCATTCAATTTAACTTAAAAATATGTTTAAAAAAATATTTAGATCTAAAATAACTGAAAATAACTTTAGTAGTCTGCCTAATTTGACAAGCGTTTTAGCAGCAAGATTTCAAACATTATTTTTGCAGTGTAAATTATTTTTCAACAGATTTATAACTAAAATGAAAAACTAGCTTAAAATATTACATGTTATCACACAATTTATTCTGAAAAAGCATGTCTGATTTCTACCTGCATTATGATCATTGCCATATTTAATTGTTCTTCACTTTATTTATGATTTAGCAAAATACAGTTGGATTTTGAACTAAGAAAACACCGCACCAAGTAAAAATTTTGATATGCTCACAAAAGTCTGCCAATCATGTAAATTGCATACCTTGAATGTACTTAGGACATGCACTTTACACACAGTTTGAGGCATTATCGGATGCCATGCAGAAGACTAGTGTTAATCACTTAACATACAAATGTGTGTGCACTTTACATTCCAAAAACACTTGCATCAACAAAATAACACTTTTGGAAATTTCAAAAAGAGTTTTATTAATGAAAATCTCTGAATGGCCTTATGGGTCAGTGTTTCCCAAACTTACAATAATCACATACCCTTGATGAGAGTTTAGTTTACTGGCATAACCCTCTGGGGGTGAAAATAATATGGGGTTAGTTTTAAAAATACGATATTATCAACACTAGTGCATATGTAATGCTATGTATAATATACATTGTATAATATATATATATATAGGTAATTTCCTATCTTTCATACCTTTTTGCTCCGCAGTGAATATATGTAGTTAGGTGTTGTTTTGTAGCGCTTAGGATTAGGATTAGGGTTAGAATTAGGGTTTGGAAACTTTGGAAAACACTGTTGTGAGCGTTAACTAAATCTTAATATGTAAAACATTCAATGCCTGAGAAATGTTATGGTGTCAACTTATAGCTGAATATCTACTGGCAACTAAGTAATAAAAGAACAAAGCATACATGCAGAGTCATAGCAACCCATTTTTGCAGCCAAAGCAAACAGTATCTGTCATTTTTTGTCTCCCTTTGTGACAAATATAAACAAGACTATTTACTTTCATTGCACCTGCAATCTCTTTATTTTGGCACCTGGGGCAGCACACCCCGTCTTTCCCTTGCTATGGCTCTGCATATACAAATTATTACAAGCTGGTTAGTGAGGCACAGTTAGATTTGGTTTTAGTTTGAGGAAACGGTGTGACAGATGTGTAGTTTATCTATTTTTTTTTCTAAACACTTCAGATATAAGCAGGTATGAACTTTACAGAATTTTGATAAAACATAATTGAACGTGAAGCTTCATAACAAATTCTCATGTGAAGAAGGAGGGGCAACTCTACCCAAACCACTGACAATAAATAGGAGAGGAAACTAATAGAAAAAACATGATAAAAAATGAAGAAAAGCTTAATAAAGGCCACCTAAACAGATGTATTAAAGAGGTCAATAGCAAAAAAATTTTTAGTTTCTGTGTTAATTGTCAGCAGCAAAAGCAATATGAAAATCTAAGAGTTGTGTAATAGTTTACACATTTTGCATACTATATAGCATAATGTGTAGCTTGAACTGTTTGCATTTCTTTATAAATTAACATTTTCTACACTTAGAACTTGGGTAATACCCAGGCTGATTTTCATAAGCAGAAACACTAATAATTTATCATGTTCATATTTAGCAAATCTTTTAATCCTTTTCAAGCTTTCTCATCCTTGAATTTTTTTTAAATTTTTTTATTTATTTATTATTTTTAAAGAATGTAGCCAATTTCTAAACAAATATCCTTGACTAACAATTTGAAGTAAGCCTTGGTTTTAGTGAAGCATATCACATTTTCCTACATCAGCAGGTAAGAGTCAAAATGAGAGATCCTTATTAAGGAACAGAAAGCAATTAAAACTGATGGTAATTTAGCCAAAGTGAGTGAATAAAATGAAAACCAGATAGTAAAACTGAAGCAAGAGAATGTGGTGGGTGAGGGATACAAATTGTGTAATTAGTTATCAAGGAAAGGGGTTGAATACACTGTTTTGAGAGCTATGGTTTGTCAACACAACGTTTGGTATGGCAAACAGGGGACTGCCAGATGGTGGAAATACATTGTAAGAAAGCAAGGTAAACTCCAACTTTTAAGAAAACATTGCCATTAAAATATACCTTTCATCAGGCAGAGAGCTTGGAACATTAAAGTTTGGGTAGAGTGCCCCAATCGTTAGAGGCTGGTGATCCATGGGTAGAGAAAGAGCGGTGCCCAAAGGGTGTCCCATATCATTTCCTGCAAGGGACTGGGACCCCTTCGTGTCTGAAAACATCTTTTTCACCTTTCCATTTTTCCTGGGACGAGGCCTGAGAAGCAGGGAGTATTTTCATTGCATTGCATGCTTGTTTGAGGGTGGATCAAAAAGTCTTCATGTCTGTTCCTTACTTACATAATACACATAGTAACACATTCTAGCAAAGTAATGAAAATATATTTGGTTGTGTTCTCAAAATATTATATGGAAAAAATAACTATGACTATAGCAAGCCCCCTATAAAACATGTTTTCTTGTGCTAAGCAGAAATACAAAACACAAAAAAGAAAATACAAAGCAAACTCTGAGGCAACGTTTTAAAGAAGAATTCTAAAAGTAACTTGATGACAACAGAATGAGAAACAGAAATCCAAAGACAAGCATATAAGAAATCAACATTGTGGTCACATAAAGAAGATGGAGAATTGTTGGTCAATTACAAGGCATAACAAAAATAGACAATAAAACAAGTATGGAACTCTACAGGACACAATGAGAGGTGAACACAAAAGTACGCAGAGATGAACATTTGTGGTAGATGTGTAAAAAAAAGAAAATGGAGACAAAAAGAGATAGAACACAGGACCATGTAGAATAGTTAGTTTTTGTCTGAGTTTAATGGTCTCTAGGCATGACAAGGATGGACGACTGTGTGGTGAACATTAGTGTGGTAGCTTGAGACATGAATGTATGGTATACTAGTGCTGGATCCACGCTGCAGACTCCACAATCCAGGCAATCATAGCCTCTGGCTGGCGAATTTCGCAGCTTATTCCCTACAGTTTTAATCTTTCCCCAGCAACTTCCACCCACTGAGACTAATTAAATAAGTCCTCACAGAAAGATGTTTCACCATGGATCTGAAGAACTTGTGGATGGAAATCTGACCCATTACCAGCACGTTATAAAACATTGAAACGCATACTGATCATAACAATGTGTTACTTTGTGCATTTTAATAGAAAATAAGCTCAAAGACTTTTCAATCATCCTCATATTTAGGGGCTTAATGTCTTTTCCTTTAAAGTTGATGATAAGACTTTGGGATAAATGCACTTAAGACCATTAACTGATTGTATAATAAATAATCAATCCAAGGAACTTTGGAATAATGCAGCATGGTGGGGAAACTTGATATACCAATTATGTATAATGTGGTGAGTTGCCATTATTACCAAGATTTAACTTGTTTCATTATATCATATCTTCTAGGTGAGGACCAGCTACAGTGGTGGGTTCATGCTCCATAAGGAGTGCAAAAGAAAAAGATTGAATGAGGAACCCACAAAAATATATTTCCTACTGTGTCATCTAGATAAGTATTGCATACTTGTTTGATTCAGCACCACACTGGTTAATTTAGTTTCCAGTTATCCTCTTTTTATATTACATACACAGTCCTACCAATGGTGATGAATTTCTTATCTTAAATTCTACATCTATAAATAGAAATTTAATAGAACACCACCCTGGTTAACCCTTATTTCATACAGAAGGTCTACACATACAAGTACTGTTGTGACAGAAATCAAAGGACAGTAAAGAGAACATTTATACAGTATGAATAGACACATGTTTATACGTGCAAATCACAAAAAACATTATTTTAAGACGTTGTTTTTTTTCATAAATTCATGATGTTGCAAATGTTTATGAACAGTTTTAGCAAGCCAGCTAAAGAGGACAACACAAACAACCCTAAGGTATGCTTTTTTCATAAGCCTAAGCCACAGAATTTTATCTACAGTTTAACAAAGCAAACTAAAAAGAATTGTACAACTGAAAGCTGTGTATAGAATAATAACCTGGTGAAACATCAATTTTGTTGAAGGTAATGCTGGAAATACTATCTGTTTGTTTGCTATAGCTGAGTTACCACATAAGCTACCACTGTTATCTTTTTACAAAAGACCAAATCATGAAATCTTATAGCAAATTTTGCATTTTGAACTCAAAAATATCTACTCCACAAAAATGACGACAGTAAAATAAAGCATCTACATTAGATTGTAAAACAAAGTGATAAAAATTAAAACTAAGATAGCAAATAAAAACTAGACAAGGTTTGAATTAAGAAAAACTAAGATATTGTTGAACAAAAAAAGTAACTACCTGTATCGATAGTCTGGATGTTTCTCCATATGAAGTTTGCTAAGTCTGGATTGTTCTTCATAGTAAGGCTGCTTGTCAGCATTTGACATACTTTTCCACTTGGCACCTGGCAGTATGACAGAACTCAATAATTATTTCAGCAAACTTCTTTCCATTAAGAGAATAAAAAAAAGTTATCTTTAATAAACATATTAGCTGGGTTCTGAGTTAGTTTTTCCTTTCACTTCTGATATCAAAAGTACCAAAAATAAATGCCATTTCCACTCGTCTCCAAAGTGTATGGTCATATTACTGTATGATTTCACAGATAATGTCTATCCACTTCGCTCAATTTTCTACTGCTGATTGTCTGTGATGGCTGCATTGTTATGAGGATTTTTTGTCTTTCAAGTAAATGATGTGCATCATTACTTACTGATATTATTTTTTGATCTCTGTAACACTTATAAAATAGCATCTCTAACGCACTAAAGATCTAGAGATTGTGTCTTTCTTTGAAATCACTACAACAAGAGTTGGTCTGCCAGTGCATTAAACACTACTGTATTCTCCACATTTTTATTGATACAAATACTAAATTAAGAATTGAAAATCAGAAGGAAAGAAGATGCTAGCAAAGAATAGAACACACAGTTAGGAAACCTGTTGATAGCATAACAAGCAGTTTGTGTTCTGGCGACCCCAGGGTAAGAGAGGTAGGGGAAGACAGGAACAAAAACACAGAGAAGAGACCTGGAGACAGAAATTAGAGGAATGAGGAAGACATTGAGCTGAAGGCACAGTAGATAAAGACTTGGCATAAGTTTGTTGAAGGCCTATGCTCCTTGGGGAGCTGAAGGGTGATGATGATAATGAAATGAGAAGTGGCACTTTGTGTTAGAACTCTTCCCAGGCAGAAAATTATGAATGTCTGTACAAAGTACTGTGAACTTGAGGTCAGACAAAAAGGAAATAATTATGAGTTCTCACCAGCTGTTACAAGGAAGAGCAGAGGTAACAAGACATTGAAGGAAAATTGGAAAATAAAATTGACAGCATAAAAAGAAGAAACAGTTTAGCACATTCAAAAAAGACTTGAAACAAAAAATAACAACAGCCAAAGAATTGAATTGTTGGAACAGAATAAATATATAATGTTTGTGACTCATGTTTGGGCAAAGATTGTAGCTCACGTATGTGAGTCATGTTTGGGCAAAGATTGTAGCTTACATATGTGAGTCATGTTTGGGCAAAGATTGTAGCTTACCTAGAATTTTACTGATGTTTGAGTTGTGCATATCAGGACAGGCCTTGAGAATTTTTCTCCTCTCTTCTCTGGCCCACACCATGAAAGCATTCATGGGCCGCTTGATGTGGGGACGGCCAGGATCAGACTTTTCTCTCTGAGCACGAATGATTTTGGCACCAAACATTTTACCTAGAAGAAAGTACAATACATCAAGTAATTAGTAATGTCATAGAAGAAAGTACAATACATCAAGTAATTATTAATGTCCTAGAAGAAAGTACAATACATCAATAATTAGTAATGTAGTTTCTTCAATGTATGCTAAATTTGGCATATATGTATTTCAATGACACAAGGACATACATTCAGAAATCTTATTTCTTTACAAGGACTCTTGTTGTGCCATGATCAAAAATTCTAGACTTTGCTCCAGGGAAGAAAAAAGGCAGCTGCAAATTATGGAAAACTGACTACAAACCAGCCAGATGCCTCTGTGTGTTGTGACTACCTGATAGAGGTGGACTATTCTGTACCTGTGGCTGATGGTTGATTAAATCACACTGAGCTATCTATGACTTCATAACCCTCCACTCCCAAAGGAGCATAGGCCTTCAACAAACACATGCCAAGTCATCCTGTCACGTGCCATCATCTCAAGTTCTTTCCACATTCTCCTTATCATTTTCACCTCTGTTTCCAGCTCTCTTCTCCATGTGCTTCTTGGTCTACCTCTGCCTCTCTTGCCTTGGGGGCTCCAGAACAAGGACTGCCTTGTAATGCTATCAACAGGTTTCCTCAGCGTATGTCCCATCCATCGCCATCGTCGTCTTCTCATCTCTTGTTCCACTGGCACTTGTCTAGTTCTTGTCATCAGTTCTACATTGGTAACCTTGTCATACCATTTTAATCCCTCTATTCTACGCAAGCACCCATTTATGAAAGTCTGTAGCTTTTTGGTTGTTGTCTTTGTTGTTCTCCATGTCTCAGAGCCATTCAATAGGACTGACTTCACATTTGAGTTGAAGATTCTTATTTTCGTGTTGGATCCGATTTCTCTTGATCTCCATATATTTCCCAATGCAATGAAAGCTCCTCTTGCTTTTTGTATTCTTATTTTGAAATCACTGTCTGTCCCTCCAACTTTGTCTATATTGCTGCCAAGATATGTGTACGATTCTACATCTTGTATTGGTGCTTCTTCAAGTTCAACCCTGTTTTCATTACCTGCATTTATTCTCATTATCTTTGTCTTTTCCCTGTGTATTTTCAGACCCAATTGCTGTGACCTCTCATCGAGTGTTTTCAATTTGTCCTGCATCTGATTACGGTTATGGGACAGAAGAGCCAAGTCATCAGCAAAATCCAGATCATCCAACTGCTTAGTCACAGTCCACTGGATTCCATTTCTGTTGTGTGTTGTTGATGTTCTCATAACCCAGTCTATTGCTAATAAGAAAAGAAATGGAGACAAGAGGCATCCCTGTCGCACTCCTGTTCTTATCCCAAATGGTTCTGTAAGCTGTCCTTCATGAAGAACTCTGCATGTCATGTCTTCATACGTTTTCTTTATTAAATTAATGATCTTCAGGGGAACCATAATGCCTCATCAATTTCCAAAGTGATTCTCTGTCTACACTGTCAAATGCCTTTTCGTAGTCCACAAATCCGATGTATAATGGTGAATTCCATTCCAGACTTTGTTCAACTATTATTCTCAAAGTGGCTATGTGGTCTGTACCGGATCTGTTTTGTCGAAAACCTGCTTGTTCATCTCTCAGTTTCTTGTCTATGGACTCTTTTAATCTCTCAAGGATAATCCTATTTAATACTTTTCCTGGCACTGATAGTAACATTATTCCTCTATAATTTGTGCACTTTTGTAAATTTCCTTTCTTAGGCAACTTAACCAGATATCCTTCCTTCCATTCTGCTGGTATCTCTTCCTTTTCCCAGACTTTACCAAGTAATTTATATAACATCTCTGTAGCCGTGTCAATATCTGCTTTGATGGCAATCTGCTGGAATGCCATCAGGTCCAGACGCTTTTCCATCTCTTAGAAGCTGAGCTACCTATGACTGATGATAAGCTATTCTATGTACCAGTGATATGAAACTCAAGTGCGGGCACATTAATCGGACAAAAGCGAAAACTCTTTTCCTAACTAAATGATACATAAATTGGGCATGCTGTGGGAACTCCTAAGAAATAAAGATGTAGAAAACTAGACAATTGAAATGCAAAAGAACTCTCTTCCTAGTGTGTGTCATACACACTATATGGTATAAGAACAGATGACAAATCTCCTAATGTTTCAAGCTACATGGAATCAGACAGAATGACTAATTTCCCAGCATCATTTGATGACCATAAACAAATATATGTAAGAGACAGTGAACTTACTCTGTAAATGCTGAACATAGCTACTCTGGTTTTCCTCTGAGCTGGCAGACATGGGAGCTGCTGAATCCTTGCTACCCGGCAGCTGAGCCATGGGAGGTAGGGGAGGGGCAGGATTTGAGGCATACATTTGGAAATGTGGACCGAGCCCAGGGAATACAGGTCCACTGACACTTGCTGCCATCTGGCGGGCCAGCAGCTCCTGAACATAACTCTCCTGCGAGTGAAGGTACATGAACTATTGAAAGAACGGAGTAGAAAGAAACATATAATATGTTAGATATTGCTGTCAAATTACAAGTTTAATATATAACTAGTAAGACCTGATGCAGTACAAGAGCAGTTGACAATGTAATCTACATTCAAGTGCATGAAATTTAAAAAAAAAAGATTTGATTTTTAATTTTTATATAAGGAAACAAACAATTTGAATTGTTAAAGTGATATCAGTCCAACTGTTGCTTAGCTGAGAAAATTGTCTCTTATCTCCATGTAGTTCCCATGGGTTTATGAGAAGAAAAAAAAATGCCTACTACTCCCTTACACATATTGCTGAAGTGACTAATATGCAACTGTGCATGTTGTTATCAACCTTATCATGTAAAACAAACTACAACAGAAATAACCACAGCAGCAGCACATAAATGCTTTGGTCCAGGCTTCTTGTAAGTAGGTCAGCTACAGTACTGGATCCATGTTTCATCGGGAGTGAATAAAACAATGATGATGATGGTGGTTATCAAATATGAAAGCATAAATTCACAAAAATTAATCAAGTTTTTTAATAAAGTTTTTTAATAAAGTAATAAAAAGACATAAAATATATAATACAAATTAACTTAAAACAGACAAATGAAATGCAGAGAATATGGACAGACAAAAATATAGACTAAGATAAAACTGATAAATGTAGCATAAGCAATCTGACGTGTACTGACTGACAAAATACACACACATAATTTGACAAACGTAATATATAGACATAAGACATGCGTGCTCTGAAAAGTATTGACATTCGATACACTCAGAATGACAGAACCTGACAGAAATAATATAAAATGATATAAACCAAATCTAACATACATAACACAGACTAACATAGTAGGGATATATTGATAGAATAATGACAGTGATAATATCAATAGCCAAACAAAAAACAGACAAACTAAATGTACTATGGCAGAATAAAGAGTACAAAATAGTGCTACTTCTTCTTATTCTTCAAGGACCAATGCAGGTGGCATTGGGCGATCATTTCTCTCCACAACTTTCTGTCTTGAGTACTATTTATCAGTTCTGTTGTTGACTTCTTAATATGCCATGATGTCAAACTGTCCAGCATGTTTTCTCCCGTTGTCATCACGTCTTTTTTTCCTTTAAATTTTCCTGTTTTCAGAATATATCTCAGCTTTCTTCTTCTTCTTCTCATTAGATGCCCTAAGAAAGTGGATTGCTTCCTTCTAACATGGGGCAGTAAGCTTTTTTTGCACATTGGCCTCTTTCGGGACATCGTCATTACTCAAAATAGTGCTATTAGAAATAAAGTTGGAAAATATTACAGAATCAGAGAATACATATCAAACCTACTTTTTCAGAATCTGAGGGTGAGTGAGTTCCATTCATTCCTGGATGAGTAGATGTCAAGGCTGCCAACCCACCCAGAGGAAAGTTTGGTGGTAAAGACAGGAAGGGGTTGGTCACATACTGAGTTGGAAGAGCAAATGGGTTGTGCCTCAAGGCAGCCAGGAGAGGAACATCAGAGACAGGAGTTGGACCAGGGGTTGATGACGAAGGTGCTGGGGATGTATTGTGAAGGGGTGAACGTTGGTGTGGAGGAAGCAGGTTGGACTTTCCTCCCTGCATGGATGTTGGGATAGTTGTCACAGGACTTGCATTGCTGGAAACCGATCTCTTCCCATGGTTTGCATGGGCAGGGGGAGGTGTAGATGCTTCACGTTTGATACCTCGATGGTAGTCATCATGTTCACCTCGGTTGTGTGAGTTATACCCTGAAGAGTGGCCAGCTTTACCCTATTGAGATGAAAATTGAGTGATTTTATTTTTACATGCTATAAATAGATTAGTGTCATTGGGAAATGTTGACAGGGATCCAGACCTCCAAGACAAACCAGAGTCCGCTGGGTGGACAACATTAGACAATCTTTGAAGGACAGAGGACTAGAATGGAACCAGGCCAGGACGAAAACAGCCAATAGGATAGTATGGTGCTCTCTCTTCCAAACCTCTACACCTCATGGTAGAAGAGGAACGACCAAGTAAGTATGTAAGGGAAATGCAGTTTTTGTTCTTGTGCAGTATATGTTAGTTTGGCTAGTGTCATACTGCTTCCTGAAGATTTTGCTAAATGTAGACCATCTTGCCCTTAAGCAAGCTGTGTTATCTAGAAGCTATTTTTTTGTTGCTACTAAAGGCATGTTTAAAAAAACTGATCGGGTTTCAAACCAGTTGACAGTATTACAAGGCAGTCCTTTTTCTGGACAAACCAGACAGTATAGTTTGTTATAGCTTGAATATTAACTGCATGTGCATATCCAAGTTTTCTCAAATGAAGTTAAAACAAAAAACATGAACTTAACAGCCGGTAAGAAAAGAATAATTATGTCATACAAGGCTGAACACTTTAGTGATTTTGTTTGTGCTTAAGATTCATGGAAACAAGATGAAACCAATTAAATAGTGCAGAAAATATAATCTATACAGGATATTATGATGCAGATCATGTAAACAGAAAAGATCATCTTTAAGAGATCATCTGAAAAAAAGGTGACACTGACAGAAAGCAATAACAAGCAGAGAACCAAACAAGAACCAATCAACATGGAAAGTCAAGAGATGGGATGAAGACAAATTCATAAGACAAATGTTAAAGAAACAATCAACTAATAAAACCAGACATGATGTTGGGCAGAAGTGAAGGTTGGCCAATACAATTCTGAAGAAAAATGGCAAAAGAAGAAGCCAAAGTGCTCAGAACCTCATGAGCAGCCCAAGATATAAATGTATGTTGAGCATCAATTACAGCTATATGCTCCAATGTAAACAAAAGGGATAGATGTCAATGAATTACGAGTATGTTTTATAAACTCTACCAGAACAACTTCTAAAGTCAGAAACTGATCAATGGCATGTGGATATGGATGTGCATATGGATGTGGAAGACGCGTGTCAATGGCCATATCAGTGTTCCTAACACAGAAGAGTTCATTTAAAAAAAAAAAAAAATTTGCCTCGTTTTTGGTGAGACACGCCACGTTTAACCTAGACACCATCCCATAGGTTATACTAGGGCCCATAAAAGAACCTGTGATCCGGTTAGTAATTTTAAAAACAACAAAGTAATTACCGAATATTATATCCTGAATTTTACAAATTATTACTCTGAATAATCATGGACAAAAATAAACTAATAACAAACCTCAGATTTTGGTTTAGACAAGTTCAGTGGTCCATCCTGATCTGAAGGGGCAGGTGGGGAGGAAAACTTATTGGTGGATAGATGGTGCATACTGCCGTCTACAGCTGATCCACCAGTATTCCACCTGGCAGGTGGGCTGGAACCACTGGCTATACTGGGGCTAGTCTGTCTCATGTCTGTTAGTGACAATGTGTTGCTACAGAAAAATACAAAAGTTTGAATCACTCTGATAACTGCCTGTCACTCAATGTCGTCAATAAAGTTTACAATGTAGGTTTTTACTTTCATCACCAACATCATCATCATCATCATCCCCATCATCATTATCATTACCCTTAAGCTCCCCAAGGAACACTGACCTCCAACAAAACACATGCCAAGTCCTCCTGATACATGCCCATCAGCTGAAGGTCTTTCCATGTCCTCCTGATACATGACCATCAGCTCAAGGTCTTTCCATGTCTGTCTGATACATGCCCATCAGCTCAAGGTCTTTCCATGTCCTCCTGATACATGACCATCAGCTCAAGGTCTTTCCATGTCTGTCTGATACATGCCCATCAGCTCAAGGTCTTTCCATGTCCTCCTGATACATGACCATCAGCTCAAGGTCTTTCCATGTCTGTCTGATACATGCCCATCAGCTCAAGGTCTTTCCATGTCCTCCTGATACATGCCCATCAGCTCAAGGTCTTTCCATTTCCTCCTGATACATGACCATCAGCTCAAGGTCTTTCCATTTCCTCCTGATACATGACCATCAGCTCAAGGTCTTTCCATTTCCTCCTGATACATGACCATCAGCTCAAGGTCTTTCCATTTCCTCCTGATACATGACCATCAGCTCAAGGTCTTTCCATTTCCATCAGCTCAAGGTCTTTCCATTTCCTCCTGATACATGACCATCAGCTCAAGGTCTTTCCATTTCCTCCTGATACATGACCATCAGCTCAAGGTCTTTCCATTTCCTCCTGATACATAACCATCAGCTCAAAGTCTTTCCATTTCCTCCTGATACATGACCATCAGCTCAAGGTCTTTCCATTTCCTCCTGATACATGACCATCAGCTCAGAGTCTTTCCGTGTCTTTCTCATCTCTTTTATTTGTCTCCATTTCTCTTCTATGTTCCAGTCTCCCTCTATCTCTCTTACCCTGGGGATTTCAGAACAAGGACTGCCTTGTAATGCTCTCAACAGATTTCCTCAATGTGTGTCATGCATTGCCAGTATCTTTTTCTTATCTCTTCCTCTGCTGCCACTTGTTTGGGTTTTTTTTTTTTGTCATCAGTTCCATATTGGTGATCTTGTTGTACCATTTCCATTCTTGTTTTGTGCAAGCACCCATTTGTGTAGCTTTGCCTTGTTGGTTTTATGTACAAACATCCCAGGTGCCAAAACTTGTGTCAGTTTAGTTTACCATTATAGTTTGACTCTACAAGATGGGTAAGTCTTCACAGATAAACATAACACAATACACTGACATCTCACCTCAGCACCTACACGATGAGAACGAGCTCAAAGAGAGAAACCCTCATACCTTTTACATATGACACTCAACAAAACTGCTGATCTACAATGGGTGTCAATTAAGAGAGAGAGAGAGAAGGGGACAGATTGACCTGGTGTATTTATATAGCACGGTTACTGTAATACAGGCAAAGGTAGTTCCAAAACCAGATACTGCCATAAAGGAAATGAAGTGTTAGAGACTTCACTATACTATGTCCAGTCTTATGGTGTGTGTTAATGAGTTCCCTTCCTTCCTGCCTTTGCGTTCCCTAATTGAAAATCCGAATCAGGTATCCACTTACACCTTGGTGGATTGGAGAATAAGGTTACAGATTTCGAATGCGGAAACTGGAGGACTCTAACCACTCTGGCAGTCCACAATTGTGTTCTTGGCAATTTATCAGAAAAAAACAATAGTATTAAACAGCCTCATCTTTGTTACACTACATTTAAAAGGGAAGAAAAAAGAAGCTTAAATATACCGTGAACTATGTTCTATTATATCTCCAGTGACAGCAACTTTATGTAAATGAAACCTGATAGTTACGATCATAAATATTCCATAACTGAACAGCCACAAATCTTGCACATAAATATGTACCTGTGAGACACATACGGGAAAACAGAAGCACCTAAATGTGGAGATTCGCTTTTATGTTTCCTGCTGGTCAGATTGTTGCTGGTGCCATCAGTTGTATGGTGCTCGTGAGACTTTGTTTCTCTGTTCTGTTGACCTGAAAAATATAAGTTCCATACAATTGAATACAGACTGTCATTTAAAAAGGGAAAAAAATCGATGTTCTTGGTTGTGAATTTGGGCAAAATTCAAATAAAAAAATGAACAAAAGCAACAGACTGCACGCTTTCTCGATATGGCTTCTTGACTGATTAGGAAAAAAGTGTAGGTCTACGTAAGAATTCTCAGTGCGCTATCTACTGTTTCAAAAACAAACCGTTCACCAAACAGCATCAAAAGCACACATGAAATTCGCCGATAACTCAAGATGTGGTTTGCTGTGAGAGCAACTTAGGTGATAAAGATTAGACATGATTCGATTGTAAACAATATGACATCATAATCAATGTTCGTTTTTTCGCTCCTTCAAGACACTTTCTGGGTCAGACGGAAAAGTAATCAAGGGACGTAAGTATGAGTAAAAGCTCAGTGTATTCAATTTAACAATGCGTTATTTCCCCTTGTATAGGCCTTCAGGTCTTGGTCTCAAAGTACGAATTGTAGAGAGTATTCGCCCATGTTTTTTATTTTAGACCATAATGGAAAGATTAAGAGTAAGACATCCTTCATTTTCTTTCCATTGTCACTGTTTCGAGTATTTTTAATTTCTTCACTCTCAGCTTTCGTAGATCAGAATGTTAAACGGATCTGCGTGCCCCATTCTCAACCCTAATTGAAAATAAACTTCGTTCGTTCGCATGTCGCTTCCTTTCTAATTCTTGTGTAGTTTAATATTTATGCTGTCTATCTTCTCGCACGCCAATACAGTACTGAACTAACGGATTTTTTAAAAAAAGCATGAGCATAACATGACATACTACAGAACCTGCAGTTAGAAAGTTACACCGTTGATTAAAGACACGTTCACTAAGAGCTTAACAGACTGGCTGCCAGTGGTTGTGTTGGATCGTAACATTTGCAGCCATTAAAACTAGACATCGAAAAGAGTCGCCTACAAACCAAACCCGTAACAAATGATTTGAGTCACCACTTACTCATTAAAAAAAAAAGAAGAATCTATTGAGAAAACCAAATGCAAACAATCTTCACAAAAGGGTCTTGCCTGTTGTCTGTGTCTGCATATGTCAATATGAGGCACGCCCGTTCTATAAAGTCTGTTATAGTTCTCATCTGTCTGTCCTAATCACTGAACTGAAAAATATGTACATGGAATGCTTCTCTTGGTTAGGCGTTAAAGCCGCGAAATGAGAGTAAGCATTGTGGGATTTCACTCTTCCGATTGCTTTACTTGAGCCAATGTTACGATCACTGAACTGCGCATTTATATAGACTTCAGCTTTTTACAATCGCTTGTTAACTTATTTGAAATTTATTATGTATAAAATATTTCTTGAAATAGTTATAGCTTTTTTAAATTAAACTATTAACACGGGTTTAAAATATTGTACACAATTACTGCAAACGGTATATTAATAATTACAATTATAAAACTGTAAGAATATTTGTAGTTAAAACATTATTTAGTAATAAGTAATGTTATAGGAGTAGATAGTATGTGTGTGTGCTTGTGTGTGTGCATGTATAGGTATGTGTGTGTGTGTGTATATATATATATATATATATATATACACACACACATACACACACACACACACGCACACACACACACACTTACAATAAATAAAACTTGACAATAATTATAAGTGTAAACAATGAAATCTTCATATTACGTAATATGTTTCACATAATAGTACGTATTAATTAACTATTTCATATAATGAAGTAAATGTAATACATTATGCTTATACTTTTATAACTTTTCTTATACGATTATTATTAGTATTTAGTATACATTATATAATATATATTGTTTGAAAGTGTACCACAATTTTTGTGAGCAACCTTATTTGCTACTTTCATCTTCCCTCACACTATTACTTTTGTTTTAAAATAAATTGTTATTGATTAAGCTCTACATACCTTAGACTCTGCATATTTTAACCGTCAAAATATGAAATAATCTGTTTAAAATAGCAAGCCATCTGACGACCTGAGAGTAAGCAATATGGCAGTTTCATACTCCCCCTTTTTCCCCACTTTGCCCAACGCTCCGGTCATTGAACGACGCATTCCGGGTCTACTTTCAGTTCAGTGGTCCAAACTTATTTGCATAGTGACGTCACTTCGCTTTCGGATTAAAACCACACTCCTAAATTTTTGAATACCGTGCAGGCTTTATTCTCTATTCATTGTCAAACAGTCAGACAGTGCAGCACTTCGATGTGTGCCCTCAGTCAAACACCCGGCTTTTGTCCCAGCGGCCAGATAAAAGCAATGTGACATCTATTATACGCCCTGTCATTGCCGCAGTTTTAGGGAATTCTTCTACTGCCCCCCGAAACTTCACACGTAGCGTCTTTGTATTTCCAGTTGTTACCTTAGCCCGAGATTTGACGCGCTCTGATAAGTAAGCATGAAATACACCATGCCATGCGTCCTCATTTCAACTCATGCAGTATCAATTTATTTATTATTACAGACTAAATATTCAAAAGAGATCTTAACAATGTTAGCTGCAGAGCATGCGAATAACAATTCTTTTTATGACATACCTATACCGTTGTTCAGTCCTGGGAATGAATATAAGGATAGAGGATTTCCTGACTCTTAAAGTATCCCGCGAGTACGTGCGATAAGCAAATGCGTGTCCGTGGCGAGTTTGAGAGGGATTGACGTTACGAGAAACAAACGGCAGTGAAGGGCGGTTTTCGCTATTCTCATCCGCTCATTACACTTACTATGTCTCTAGATTTTAGTGGTTCGCTCAGAACCGCGTCGAAGATTTCCGTGTAGCAAGCGAATCCGAGAGCTCCATCAGAAGGAGTGGTACAGCGTAAACAGTGAACGAGTTTGCCATGCTCTCGGGTTCTCAGAATAACAGAAAAACAACGAACGCTCGCACATACACATTTGTATTACTCATACTGATCATAAGAAAACACAAAAATTAAGAAAAATTAATGTTTGTGAAATAATTAACAAATTTGATCAACTGGAAGTACAGGACGAAGACGAAACATTTCTGACATTAATCTCCAATTTTAAAAAAATCAAAGTGTCTATCATACGGGCTGTGATCAGTTCTTTATAATTCCACTCACGCGGTTTAACGTTTTGAGAATATACAATACCTTTCTTCCGTGTTTCATAATTACTGTCTTTATCCTTTGTTATTTTGCCTATAATGATGAAAATGAAAGTTATGGAGGGAACGCTATCTATAATAAGTCTGGGTCGTTTCTGGATCCTACATTCCGTAGTTGCGTTCAAATATGTGAGAAGGACCACTGCCATCTAGCCACCTTTTTTTGACGGGATGCTAAGTTGGCTGTGAGTTCTTTCACGATTTACTCCCGTGGACAGACGATGGCGGCATTGAGGTAGACCCTGTTCGATTCCTTGATGAGCTTATCACTTCTGTTACTTTTCTGTTGTCTAGTGTCGTACGGCTTTTCTTTCTGTTTTCTTTCTTTCTTTCTCTCTTTCTTACGAGTGTCTGCTACATGCCCACGTTCGTTTATTAATTACTGTTCACAGGCCTGGAGTCTCTCCACTTTTACTCAGATATTATCATATTATATAAACTTAACAATATTGAAGCAGAATAACGGGCCAGTGGCACGTGTTGCCCTTGATTTGTTGTCGCTGTTGAATAATTCAAGCACCCGCCGGTAGAAGTAGTATTTCAGAGATTCGCACATTTAGAACGCCATCGGTGAAGCTACCTTGCTCACGTTAGTACCAGGCAGAATGAGAGAAGGCCGACCTGTAGTACCCACCAGCCAATTAATTCTTGGCAATGGTTGTGTACAATAAACGATGAGAGACCGGAAGGAAATATAAAGGTAGTATCATAGCAAATACTGACGTAGGGGAGTCAATGTTTAGACTTAACGTGATACTAGGTCTTAGCTTTATCGTCACGTGCCGTCACCGGTTTCATTCCTTGCTGCCTTTGCATTCTCTAATCAAAAAGCAGGGAGGGTGAGATACCCAACATCGGCTGGGTAAACTAGAGCGTGACGCCAACCGGTTTCGATCCCGGAACACGGTAACTTTGCCGCGAGAGGCATACGCTCTAACAACTCTGCCAGTCGAACGCTCAACACAACAACCAAACTTATTCCAAAACAAAAATGGATTGAACTATTTTGTGATGTTCCCCAGGGGTCTCTACTGAGACAAAGAAAGAACACAACCCTCTCCTTCCTCATGCAAATCGTAAGAGGCTACTAATATGAGGTTTCTGCCTAAGGTTGGCAGCGTCATCGTCTCAAATAAATAGCTACTGAAAACAAAGCTGCAAGAACACATAAACCGCTTGCTGCATCCTTCCTGAAGATCAACAGCAGTGATGGCTCCGTGCTCCATAAGGAGCGAGCAGAGAAATGATAAAGATGTCAAATATAAACAGAAGAAATAAATGTGTATATTGTCGGTGCTTGTGAGTAAAGTATAAAGAGAAAAACGCGAGACGCCCACAGAAAAGAGACCACGTAACGGAACAGCTGCAGAAAGCGAACTGTGACAAAAACACGGAAATATTTATCCGAGAAGAAGAGAGAGGTAATAAAAGACATATAAAGAGTGTTCTAATTTTGTTTGTTTGAAAGGATAAGAAGAAGCCGTGAAAGATAAAGAACGGGCGAAAGATAAAAAGAGCCGTGGAGAAAAATAAAAGGAATGACGAATATAAATTTGAGAATTGCGGAGAACTTGAAAGACGCGGAGGAAAGAGGCGAACTGTGTTAATGTTTGTGAAAGACGCGGAGGAAAGAGGCGAACTGTGTTAATGTTTGTGACAGACGTAAGCAGTTGAGAACTTGATAAAATAAGATAGAGACAGAAACAAGAAGAAGGTAAGAATACAAGATACCAATGCACACACCAAATACACATACAGTGACAATGTAGAAACAGACAATACGTTACATAATCAAGGCAAGACGAATTTAAAATAAAAGAGAAGAAACCCCAATCAATTTTTTTTCTCTCTCAAAAGTGTTATAGAGTACTGTAAAATCTCTTCATAGAAGCTAATCATTCGTCCGCCGTAATACCAAAACAATATCAGGGTGACTACGGTAAGATAGCTGATGAAATTGCCAGTTTCCTTGTGTAAATATGACAGGGCAATACTAATATACAAGCGAAATGAGAATCGGAAGGAAAAATGAAGACACGATAAATTGTATGGTTACAGCAGCTAGCTAGTATAACATGAAAATATTTGGGAAATTGAATACAGGAACGAGGCGAAGTTTGCGTATAAACGGAGACTGCAAAAGTAGCTATATTGTTATACGAAAAGCTGGATAAATGATATCATTTTATGTTATTTAAAACATAGTTATCTACTTCTCCTTTCCCATCCTTTAAAAAAAAAATAAGATCTTTCTTTTAATAAAAGTGAATAATAAAAACAGTGGATTACACTGATGTCCTTCATTCAGCTATGTATCACGTGGTTACGTTTGTTCGTTAAGTTAAACAGACGCAGTCATTTACCTGGTGTTAACTTTTTTTGTTGTTACCGTTCTCAAGATCTCCTTTAAAACTGAGAAACTCTGTAGTTTCTTGGTGTTCTGCAGTTCTTCTCAAAAACCTTGCAATTACATCTTCATACAGACAGATAAACTCTTTCAAAGCTCCTCTGTCCGCGAGTAACGGGAACTGACATTAAAAAAAAGAATCAATTCTGTTTGAGTGAAACTTTTCGTATGTTGCGACTTTAATTTGTTTTATTTCTATGGGGGCGGTATTTGAACAGCTGTTCTGTGGGCTTCAAATCTGTTCCTTTCTGGGTTTTTTCCCCCCTCACTTATCTTCCGCATTAAGTGACTCTTAAGTGAGTCTAACTCGTTGTTGTCCTAGTTCCATTTACCCTGTTTCGGTTAACTTTTTTTTTAAAACACGCATTGTTATGAATCTCTGACGCCGGCTGTGCCCAGCAAAACTTGACAGAATTCCCATGTACAGACAAGTAGGCATCATTTTTCTAGACAGAAAATTAAGAATTTCTCAAGTGAAATCCGCCGTGAAAATGCAAAACGGCAGCTGACTTGAGACATAAGACTTTGACAGATGACTGAATAAAAGTAATTTCATTACATTAATATTATAATAATCATGCTGCATAACAAGAACAAAGTGTGAGGGAAATGTAGCTCTAACCAGTGGCGGAATTAGGGGGTGCGAGGCGGCGGCCCGCCAGGGTGACAGCTAAGGGATCCCAACGAACACTATTATACCAGTTATTGTTGTTGTTGACCAGAATAGACATCATTGTACTTCGGGCAAACCCAAAGGTGCTCAGTCTCCCTCAGTATATGTCGAAGAGTGTGAATGCTAACTGTTCCTGTAACTCGCTGGTTGTATACACGACGGATGCATCCCCTCATACGTCCATCTCTACTAGCCTTACGTTTGATGCCAAATTCCAACAGTCTTAACCTTGCAGTGTCGTTCTCTAACAGGCGATCATTTATTGTTCTCAGTATCTCTCCCTTATCCATATCTCGTGTCCTCACTATGGGTGCTATTGGCGCTAGTCTGTCAGCTCTCTCATTACCCCTGCATTATTATACTAGCACTTTCTTTTAAAAATGTACCTGCAAGTGTGTTTCTTGGGGGGGGGGGGGGGTACCAAAGTTAGGATCCACCCCTGGCTCTAACGGCAGCGTTAATAAAAGACCAACAACAGCAGCGACGCCAATGACTGCAGCAAATGTGACAACAAAACCCCGCTGCAGCAGCATAATATGCCAGGATCTTGTGAATCTCGCACTTTTAGCGCTGTCTGTCCTAGCATACGGTGTTTTCAAAACAGAACTGCTTGGAAGCTAAGAACAACAACATCAACAGCGGAACAAGAACAACAGCTGAGGAATTACGAACGAACAACAACAGCTGGAGAACTAAAAGAATAATGAAAGCTGCGGAACTAACAGCAAAAACAGCTGGCAAATTAAAAACAACAATTGCTTCAGTCTCCACGATCACACTTTCGTGCACATGCGTGCACGCACACATAAACACATCAGCTGAACAAATGGTTTTTCAGTTTGCGTATTTCTGCACTTTCTATAATGATATCTTCATACAGAAAGACGTAATGTATTGTACAGTCACTGTAGCTTCATAAAAAGCAAACAATTCCTATACCAGCTTGTGCATCCCTTCACAGAATATGGTGCCCTGACTGTTTGTCCGGGAAGGTGGTAAGAAAAGAAAATTACTGAGCCATCTAAATCCAGTGCGACTCTTCTTGAAGAGCTAACGAAAAAAACAAAAAAATATCGACCAGAAAAAAAAAAAGGGTAAACTGAAGAGAGGATTAGTTAGGAGATATATAATCTCAGATATACTGTATCCTCCTTCCTGAACCGAGCAAGGAAAAGCTTTTATTTTTGTGACAATAGGCTAGCAAGTGAAGCTAAGAGCTCCATTAATTCCAACCAGTTTGCCATCACTACAGTGTGCTGCTGCACGGTTATCTGGAAGAATTACTCCAGCCTCATTCGCAAAGTGGCTCTGTGCCAGGTCATGGTTACTGCCTATTATTTATCAGATCAGCGTCGAGTGGTTAGAGCTTTTGCTTCTCCAGACAAAGTTACCGGGTTCCAAACATTTTAACGCCAAACTCCAGTCTACCCAGCTGTAAATTGGTACCTGCCTCTGCTCTTGAATTATGGAAGGCAAAGACAGCGAAGACGTGAACCGCCCCTCCCTCTCCCCCCCCCCCTCCCCAAAACTCATAATGCTGAACCATAGTATGGTGAAGTCTCTAACACTTTACTCCATCATAGCAGTATCTGCTATGGTACGACTTTTACCTTTATTTACCATATTAACCTTCCGAATATACTATATACCTTTTCAGATAATGGCTATTATTCATGATGACCACTGCTTTTTGGTGCGACTGAAGTATCTGCAATGTTGCTGCACCATCTGTGTTCTAAAATCAAGCTGTAGAGTTCTCGTGTATTTTTTTTTTCAAACTGTCGGTTATTTCGGTAACGGAAATAATCTTCCAATCCATTTGTTAAATTCAGCAATGTCCGACGTCTTCAAAGATACGACGTTAAACGATGTTTTAATGACTTCAGCAGTTGTTCCTGTTGGGTTGTTTTCCATGCCAACATTTTTTATTTCGAGTTAAAGTTAGTTCTCTTATGTGATAACATTTATGCTAATTATCAGTACGGCTAGAAGTTCTAGAAACATGCAAATAAATTAACAAACGTTGGTTAAAAACTAAGTACAGAAAAAGGACAGGTAAATGGACAACGATAGGAACTCAGTAGACCGCGTGAATGAATTCACATTCGGTTGAGAGTAAGATCTTAGATCAGGGTTTCTTACCCAATGGTAAGACTCTTGAGGTTCCGTGATGCCTTTCCAGGGGGGCCGTGTTTATAACCTAACATTTCTTCTTCCTCTTCTTCCTCGTTCGTCCTGAAAAGGACGTTGGTTGCGTTGTGTCTGTTTACGCCGGAGCTGTGATATCTGCACCTTTCGGTCGACACATCCGACTTCAGCACGGCATTTTTTGGGACCGGGTTTGCCTTCCCTCTGCGATCCCTACTCTCTCAGCCAGACTGCAGTGATGCAGCCTGTTTCCAGGACCACCACTTGGAGGTGGAGTAGGGTCTTGGTCAGCTTTGGTTCGCTGACCCTGATGCAAGCAGTCAAGCTATGGGTAGTTGACTGCATTCTCTATTGCTGCATCTTTGGGTCCCTAACCTAACATTTAAAGCGTAAGACTTTTAAATTATGCTTTCATGTGCATTTGTTTCCAAGACAGGGTCCAAAAACCTCACAGGACAATCATAGCCTTGAACGGTCAATCAAAGGGGTCCATAGCCCTCACTGGACAATCAAAGGGTCCCATTGCCTTCATTAAACAATCAAAGGGATCCGTGGCCCACAAAAAAAAAAAGGTTAAGAAACCTTGTCTTAGGTGATGAAACTAAGTCTATGTTAATGACCAGATACATAAAGAAGTAATCCATCAAACAATTATTTCATTAATAATCGTGCAATCAGACGAACGAAAGCAGTCATAGTACTACAGCAAGATCAGGGACAAGTACACAAAGTCATTTCATCGTGTTGCATTTTATTTAATTGCTCAACACCAGTCCTTAATATAATATTTAAAACATTAATCTGTCCTCTTCATTTCGTTAAAACAGCTTGTTAAATGAATATGGGACCTAAGACGCGTTAAAAATGGAATGCAGTCAGCGACCCATAGCTGACTGCTTGCATCAGGGTCAGCGAACCAGAGCTGACCAAGACCCTACTTCACCTCCAAGTGGTGGTCCTGGAAACAGGCTGCATCACTGTAGTCTGGCTGAGAGAGTAGGGATCGAAGTGGGAAGGCAAACCCGGTCCTAAAAAATGCCGTGCAGAAGTTGGATGTGTCGGGCCGAAACGCGCAGATATCGCAGCCTTGCTGTAAACGGCGACACAACACAACCAACGTCCTTTTCAGGATGAACGCAGAAGAAGAAGAAATGCATATAACGTTAATGCAAATGGCGGTAATCCAGATAGCGTGAGTTTACTCTATAGTCTCCACCCGCTTCACGACTAGCCTACTTCGTTCTGTTTATTTGCCCTTGGTCTACCCTAGAATTTCCTCTTCTTTTCCATAGCCTTTCCAAACTTTAGCCCAGAGAATTTTTAGATTAATTTGACTGATAACCGCGAGCAAACAGAGCACAATGGAGCTTTTATAGCAACCATAAGCCAGCATGTAGGTCCATTGTCCATTATGTTCTGCCATTGCATGCATGCGTCATTCAGATCTGAAAGATCTTACGCTTAAATAATATATCTGCCCACAGGCTCACGGGGGGAACTGCAGAGCTTAACAATATGTACAGACGTCAAAATGAGAACAAATGTGCGTTAAAACGAGGGAAATACATTCCACAACACTAAGGACATTGTGTGCAGCTGTGATATTGTTAGCTGAGATATTGTTTTATTGTGTGCCATAGTGGAAGTGGATGCTAACGGCATAAAAGACCACGATAAAAGAGATTTTTTTTTAAATTTGTATTTTAACACCAGTGTACACATTTGTGTACACTGCGCTTCTTGCCTTTTTAAAACTATATTTATCTATCTCTATAACAACACAGAGGAAAGACGGCCCGTTATTTTCTCAGTTGTAACTGTTATTTAATTATACACACTCTCAACACCAGCTTCAGGATTGGCCCAGAGTGAATATTATCAACCTCTGTTGTTGTAATTTTTATTGATATCAACCATCAACTTTATTTTCGCTGTTGGCCTGCTAGCGTCGCGTTTCGTGGAAACTCAAACAGGCCCCATGATGACAAGGAGTGAAAGGGGAAATAATGACATAGTTCAAAAATGATAATAAATATGTTGGAAATAATCAATAAGCACGAAAAGCTTATTTAAAGCTGTAATAAGCAGAACGTTAAGGACAACGAGCTTTATAAACGTGGAAATTAAACATCAGGAAAACTAGCATTAAAATAAGGCTATTCAAAACTCAACCTAAGGGAGAGAAATCGCTGATTCATAGCGGCAATCCTTGGCTCTAGGAACGTTGCTTGGTCTTATCTGGTTTATGTTGATGCTGACCACTAAATATTACTACAAACAATATTTAGAAACCACATGAATCTTGATCTAAGATGCCATGTAGCCATGTTTGAAATAGAAGACGCAGGAGAAACTACTACACGGCTGAAAATATCCACATTTGGCATGTCTCGAATCATCGAACCATGTTCTGTTAGTTCAAATTATCTACTTTCTGAGTATCTCTAAACGCAGGATCTTTTACTTATAGTATATAATATAATTATACAAAATATGTCATCTCATCTCATACTCTACTTCATCTGCCATTCGGTGTAGAAGTGTCCCTGGTGCGCAATGACTTCAAATATTAAGACAAACAGATGATTGGCCTGTTGTGTTTATAGAATACTAGCAGATAAAACAGGCTTTGTCCGAGTAAAATAAAAGTAACTGAACTTTTAATATATCACCTGGTTGTGGTACTTCTGAGCCACCATTATTGTCTGAGCAACCAGGAGTAACTCTGCACCGTTAATTCTCGGATTAACCCAATGACAACTATACATCTCACCTCCAGCATTTGTACTCAAGCCATGTTCTCCATTGTACCTCTCACGACCACATCTACTGCAATCGTGTTTTCTACCATACCTCACCTCCAGATATCTACTCCAATCATGTCCTCTACCATACCTCTCATCTCTAAGCACATCTACTACAATCATGTCTTCCACCATACCTCTCATCTACAGCACATCTACTCCAATCATGTCCTCCATTGTACCTCTCACCTCCAGCACATCCACTCCAATCATGTCTTCCACCATACCTCTCACCTCCAGCACATCTACTCCAGTCATGTCCTCTATTGTACCTCTATACATTCATACATCTCATCTACAGCATATCAACTCCAGTCATGTCCTCCACCATACCTCTCACCTCCAGCACATCTACTCCAATCATGTCCTCCATTGTACCTCTCACCTCCAGAACATCCACTCCAATCAAGTCTTCCACCATACCTCTCACTCCTAGCGCATCCATTCCAATCGTGTCTCGAATAATCCCTCTTACCTCCAGCACATTTACTCCAGTCATGTCCTCCACCATACCTCTCACCTCCAGCACATCTACGCCAATCATGTCCTTCATTTTACCTTTCACCTATAGCACATCCACTCCAATCATGTCCCTCACGATTCTTCTCACTCCTAGCACACTCACTCCAATTATGTCCTCCATTGTCACTCTTACCTCCAGCACATCTACTCCAGTCATGTCCCCCATTGTACCTCCCACCTCCGGCATATCGACTTCAATCATGTGCTCCCTTATACCTTTCACTCCGAGCACATTTATTCCAATCATTTTCTCCACTATACCTTTCCCCTCCAGCACATCTAATTCAATCATGTCCTCCACAAAACCTCTTACCTCCAAGAGTGTGCAGTTCTCCCCCTTCCACAGAAATAAACTTATCTTCTATGACAATTAAAGCTGTATTGTAAATTTCATCACTATAACCAATTTCCATATCAGGGATATTAAAGGAGCCTGATGTTTAAAATCTTCTGTAAAATCATCTCTGTATTTCATCCTTAGTGCTAGTGGGTCACCAACTCCACATTAAGTAGAATGTCACGTGATGTTTCTTGCTGTGTGTGATAACGAAGACTCTAAAAGTAGACGAGCCAACAAAATTGCGACCCTTGACATTGTTGAATCCTTTTTTTTTTTTTTTTTTTAGAATGGGAAATCCATTGATATACTGAACCAAAATTAATGTTAAGGGAAACAATACAATCAATGTCTAACTTTCATTATCAAAAAACATTGCGTACCCTGTTTCTGTATGGGACAAACCGACAGACGTTCAAAAATATAGATTTAGATAACGTGAATCTATTCGAGTTGCCATTTTGTCCTTACTGGCATACCGAATGCGACCCCCAGCTACTTCCATATACGGGTTGTATCTTCTTATTATAGAAGGCAGAGTTAAGGCAAACGTACAACAGCAAGGCAGCGCTATAAATTGGAAGAGATAACATCAAGATATGGACAGGAAGACGTCTCTCATAGTGCACCATCAAGATAAGAGATAGAAAACGTTCGAGATACATTGCATGCACACACACACACACACACACACACACACACACACACACACACACACACACACACACACACACACACACACACACACACACACACACACACACACACACACACACACACACACACACACACACACACACACACACACACACACACACACACACACACACACACACACACACACACACACACACACACACACACACACACACACACACACACACACACACACACACACACACACACACACACACACACACACACACACACACACACACACACACACACACACACACACACACACACACACACACACACACACACACACACACACACACACACACACACACACACACACACACACACACACACACACACACACACACACACACACACACACACACACACACACACACACACACACACACACACACACACACACACACACACACACACACACACACACACACACACACACACACACACACACACACACACACACACACACACACACACACACACACACACATATATATACGAGTATATATACTAACAAATAAAACGGGATTGAATCAGTTTTACAAATTAACGGTACACAAGAAACACGGGACGTTAGGGCAATAGTTTCCTAGATACATTGCAGCTGCCCATCGATGTGAAGATGGCACCTGATGGCTACACTTTTTATAACTATTTTTATGTATTTAACTTTGTTCTCGCTTCCTTCATATTCTGTTTTCGTTCGCTTGACCCTGACGAAGGCCTTGTGGCCGTATTGTAGGACATTTTCTTTGTCCTGTGTCTTAGTAAGAACATTACCTTTTCCGTTTACCCCGCCGCTCATTTTCTAATAGAATATCCGAGGTCAACATAAGAAAGTGTGTAGCTACTCTAAGTGCTTCCATTTTTACTTCAAAGGAAGGACTGGTGATGAAATTTTACCATTTTAAAAGTTTTAAATAGAAAAATCAAGGTACACTCTATGTTCTCTTTTTAATTAAAAAAAGCTCTGGAAAATTAAATAAGTTTAAAAAAAAATAAACATGAGATAATCATATCTGCATTTTCGTTAAATTTTTTTTTTGCCTGGGCAGCGGCCTTATGGCCAACTCTTTACGATTTCCAACTGCCGTGGGATTTTTAACGTGCGCAACTTGCACACGGGACCTCCTATCTTTTTCGCCCTCGTCCGAGAAGGCTAGGCATCCGATCTCACTACCAAGGAGATCAGGGAGAGGGGGGAGTAAGACATCATCAGGATCCACTGGTTATTACAAAAATTTCCATCAAATTTATTCCCTGTACTGGGAACCGAACCCGGTACCTTTAGAATTAGATGCGGACGCCATACCTCTTAACCACTCCGACCAGGAAAACCTATCCGTCACAACAATATTTATAGAATGCTTGATCCCTGTATATACACATTGGGATCCTCGCCGGTGCTACATAGTTCGTACACTGTGCTGAGACCCTCCTTGTGTGATCTAAAGGAGGAGATCGGAGCACTGATGGAGTTGTCCGTGTACAATGAAGATGGTCGTTAAAACCAACCAAGCATGTCTGTTATTCTAACATGCAAGGGAATCATTAAACAGCACATATTTAAAAAAAAAGAAATAATATATATTCCATACAAACAGAAACATCACTAAACAATTAATCGCAGTGATATATTCATACAGGGATAAATGTATATATGCATACACATATTTATGGTACAAGAAACATCTCTACACACGCATATATGCTCTCAATACCAGTGGTTCTCAACGTAGGCCGCATGACCCCCTAGGGGGCCATGACATATTACTATGGGGCACAATAAGTGCCATATTTCTGGTAAAGTATCTTTTTTCCAGCTAACAACGACTATGAGGGGCAAGGATCAGAAGGGGACAATGAGCAAAAACGGTTGAGAACCCCTGTTCTATACTAAGTTTGAAAATATTTCCTTACATCACGATTATTCCAACATAAACAGCTAGCCACAACCAAATATCTGGACATTTTCACAAATACGACAGTATTTAGGGGCACAAATAAAGAGAAAACAAAACAAAACACACACGCACATTCATGCGTAGACATTTAAAAAAATAACAAATAAGTTTTGGCGAGGCGCTGCACGTTCAACCTAGACATGGGGCCTTCGGTTATATTAGGGCGCTATCCAAATATGAAAGACCTTGCGGTTAGATAAGACATTCATGCAGAGACGTGATCATCCACAGAGACACATACCTTATATAAAGGGACTTGGCTTGTCCATGCATAGACACATTGCTATTTACAAGGGACATATCAATATTTCAGGGAAAACATATTGCAAATCCCTACACACGAATTGTCTTACTGATACGTCCTGTAACGAACAATTTAAAAAAAATCCCGCCAGTTTTTTTTAACTATACGGCAAAAGTGACGTTGTTCAAGGTGCACTGACCATAAGTCAGGATAAGTTTGACTACAAAGATCAAGTGACGTTGTTCAAGGTGCACTGACCATAAGTCAGGATAAGTTTGACTACAAAGATCAAGTGACGTTGTTCAAGGTGCACTGACCATAATTCAGGATAAGTTTGACTACAAAGATCAAGTGACGTTGTTCAAGGTGCACTGACCATAATTCAGGATGAGTTTTGACTACAAAGATCAAGTGACGTTGTTCAAGGTGCACTGACCATAATTCAGGATAAGTTTGACTACAAAGATCAAGTGACGTTGTTCAAGGTGCACTGACCATAATTCAGGATAAGTTTGACTACAAAGATCAAGTGACGTTGTTCAAGGTGCACTGACCATAATTCAGGATAAGTTTGACTACAAAGATCAAGTGACGTTGTTCAAGGTGCACTGACCATAAGTCAGGATAAGTTTGACTACAAAGATCAAGTGACGTTGTTCAAGGTGCACTGACCATAAGTCAGGATAAGTTTGACTACAAAGAGCAAGTGACGTTGTTCAAGGTGCACTGACCATAATTCAGGATAAGTTTGACTACAAAGATCAAGTGACGTTGTTCAAGGTGCACTGACCATAATTCAGGATAAGTTTGACTACAAAGATCAAGTGACGTTGTTCAAGGTGCACTGACCATAATTCAGGATAAGTTTGACTACAAAGATCAAGTGACGTTGTTCAAGGTGCACTGACCATAATTCAGGATAAGTTTGACTACAAAGATCAAGTGACGTTGTTCAAGGTGCACTGACCATAATTCAGGATAAGTTTGACTACAAAGATCAAGTGACGTTGAAGTGGAAAGAAAATAACCACATGAGATTAAGTGACGTCATCAGGACATGCAGCAGACAAAACACAACATAATTATCTGCCCCGCCATGTTATGACGGATGACTTACTCGCCATAATATAGACATATCAGCTGGTGGGACCAGACGTAGGCATACAAGAATAAGAACATTGTCTGACGTCCTCTTATCGTAGACAGTTCCTAATGGCCTCAGACACCGGATATGTCGTAATAAAACCACACGCAGATATTCTTGATGTTCCGAAACGGGACATTTCCTGATGACGTCGTCAAAATGACTTAACATGTGTTGACAATTGTCGAACCACATCTGTAAATAGTTTCAAGATCACACTGAAAATAAAGTGTTTCTACAATACACCCGCGAGTAATTCCGCAATTCTTATTCATAAAATGTGTGCTGCGAACTTTTCCCTAAGCTGTTTCCTATGCTTCCCATCACGTGATCATTATGAGAAGATAAGCCACTGTCGTGAAATAATGTTCCTTGTGATAGTATGGATGGCTTCATGTTTCTTCCTCTTGTAACGCACCTTGTTTCTTCTTCCACGTCGGCCACTTTCTTCACCGCTCATTTATTCTCTCATTGTGTCTGCTTGCTTAGATGGGTTAGATAAAGGGAGACAATAATGAAGGGGCGTCATCTCTATCAGAATGTAGAGCAGTAACCAGCAGTCCTCGGCAGTAAGAAACGACGGAACCACGGGAAGTATGCGGGAAAGAACGATTGGCTATGTCAAGCTGGCATCCCTGGTCCCGATACCTGTAATCTTAATAACCTGGAGGATGCCAGGAACGTCGCGGTGAGCACAGCCGTAAGTTAGAACAGGAAATAATGCGTGACATGTATAAATGGCATCAGTGAGATTTGGGGAGGCAGGAAGACCAAAACAAAAAAAAAAAAAAAGAAACAGTTGCAGACGATGTTTGTGATATGGGAAGAATTGTTGTTTTCAGCTATTGTATTTTTGAATCTAACGTCAGAATGTACGTGATAAAAATCATTAATAAAAGTAAAACTCGGATACCTAATCAAACATGACGGAAAAAAAGTGGCCGAGGGCTATGCGTTGTATCTTAAATAAAGCTTTGTCAGTTTAAGATGAGCGTTTCAAGAATAACCCCTCCTCCCCACCCATCCCACGCCTCACTCTATCACTACCCAGAAACTGCTGTAACATTAGTTAATTACAATTCGTGTGCAAAGATTAAAGGTTTCCAAACGTGTTCAGTTACAAGATATTAACATGAATTAACAAGACTTAACTGACATTAGATAATTTTAGATGCAACCAGTAAATCTAGCTCTTGTATATTTGTTTCTAATTAAAACAGTTTCTTGTCTATTCAGCACTGCACGTCACATAAAATCCGTGCTTGTGCACGGGCATCTACATTTTCAACATCATCATATACAACTAATTGTTACATAAACCTCGGCTGCAATAGCACGTGACTACTGGGTGCAGGCTTCCTGCACGTGGACCAGCAGCACCCATGGCAGCGTGCTCTGTATGGAGCGAAAGAGAAAATGATCATCTATATCTTATATAAGACCGGTGTGGTATGTGGTTTATATTTCATATCTATATATTACATATAAGACCGGTGTGGAATGTGGTTTATATTTCATATCTATATATTACATATAAGACCGGTGTGGTATGTGGTTTATATTTCATATCTGTTTATTACATATAAGACCGGTGTGGTATGTGGTTTATATTTCAAATCTATATGTTACATATAAGACCGGTGTGGTATGTGGTTTATATTTCAAATCTATATGTTACATATAAGACCGGTGTGGTATGTGGTTTATATTTCAAATCTATATGTTACATATAAGACCGGTGTGGTATGTGGTTTATATTTCAAATCTATATGTTACATATAAGACCGGTGTGGTATGTGGTTTATATTTCAAATCTATATGTTACATATAAGACCGGTGTGGTATGTGGTTTATATTTCAAATCTATATATAAAACCAGTGTGGTATGTGGCTTATATTCCAAAGTCCATATTGGCAGTTATTTCTCATGGGATAACTCGCTGGACAGGCCTAATTCCCAGGACTTTTCCTAACCTCACAAGTTCTGACAGATAAGAATGAAAGAACCTGCTCCAATGAACACTGACCTGCCCTGTAGCCTAATATCGAGACAATCACCTCCACCACGGAGTCAACAAAACAGACTCAAAAGAGTTAAGTCCAAACTTCAGTAAGTACCTAATTCCGGTACAATCTCAAATACACATTCAGCAAACCAAGCAATTCACGGAAGATTCTAGTTGGATGAGACAAAAAGAAGTAGCTCTGGAAATACGCTACCGGGCCGGAAGCCAGTGTGATTGTGGCCCCTTTCTGGTACCCGTCACCGGCGGAGAACAGAGATAGACAAAAGGTCTGGCACCAGTGCCCACTGCCTGCCACTAGCTATGAATCTGCCACAATGAGTGTCTGGAAGCTACCGCTACTTACCAAACAATTATGTGTAAGGATAAGGGAGATAAGTTTGGTCTGTCTGTGTCTGTGCTTTAAAGTTGTCTTTTCTTCCCTTTTTCGCCCCATATTGCAAGTTGTAGGGTACACTGCTTTTTTTTTTTTTTTTTTTGTTAGTTCGAGAAGTTGACGGCAGGGCAATTTCAGTTTAGTTTAGTTAAATAATTCTTTCTTAAATTAGATTAAAAGAACAATGTATTTTTCGCTGATTTATCTATCTATCTATCTATCTATCTATCTATCTATCTATCTATCTATCTATCTATCTATCTATCTATCTATCTATCTATCTATCTATCTATCTATCTATCTATCTATCTATCTATCTATCTATCTATCTATCTATCTATCTATCTATCTATCTATCTATCTATCTATCTATCTATCTATCTATCTATCTATCTATCTATCTATCTATCTATCTATCTATCTATCTATCTATCTATCTATCTATCTATCTATCTATCTATCTATCTATCTATCTATCTATCTATCTATCTATCTATCTATCTATCTATCTATCTATCTATCTATCTATCTATGCCTGTAAGTCTGGTTGTATATCTATCTATATGTCTCACACACCCAATTATATCAAACACACAATTATATCAAACACACAATTATATCACACACCTAATTATATCACACACACACAGACATTTTTGTCGCACCAAAGTATAACTACAAGACATTTCTAAAATGTAAGTTTCCCATTCCAAACCAAGTTAACAAAACTGTCTCCCGATAGAAATCTTAGTTCTTTATATATGTAATCACGTGACAGTAAACCAAGTAGAGTATTGGTACAGCAGTTAAATTTAAAGAGGCGCCAATATCTATGCCTTCTTTATTTATTTTTTTTTTCTCTTTTCCATCCTGTCGGCGAAGGCGAGCTTAAAAAAAAAAAAAAACACAAACAATATAAAACTTGGATTAAAATAAATGCGATTCCAATGCGATTTCATTCCATCGACTCATCTTATTTTCTCTCCCCACGTTTCCCCCACTCTTTTTATCATGTCATTTCCACAGCTCTCGTTTTTATTATTGTATTAATATTATCATCTCACCCTCTCGGCCGTAATAAAGTTTTCTAGCAGAATAATTTTATCATGGGGAGATAGCAATCAAGATTTGCATTCGGAGTTTATGCACCCAAAACGTCCGTCTCTCTTTCCACGGCTATTTCTCTCCCTTTGAAATCTTTCTTTTCCTGTCGGAGTTGCTTTTCTTTGACAATATTTTTTTGAGTTTGTCATAAATATAACTGCAAACGCATAACTGGCAGCTGACACGATAAAATTAACAAGTTAAAAAAAAATGCAGAAGAAGAAGAAATACCTGGCGGTTGCTAGGTTTCCCTCTCAATCTTCTTTGTCTAACAATCTGTCTATAATTTCACACGCATGTATACTTTGTGCTGTCTTTGCTGCTTCCAGTCAGTCTCAATCTCTCACTCCTTCATCGTCTGCTCTTATCTAACTTCCTATATCCATCCGTCTTTCTACATTATTTCGTTTCTTGTCCATCGGATCTTACATCTTTATATCTATTTTAAAATACCGTTTACCCCCAAAGCTTTCAGATGAGCCTTGTTTGCCCTTTGAGTTGTGATAGTAGCCGAGAAGGAGCTCACTCGATTAAAAACCAATTTTGAGATAACTCCCAAAAATCGTCTCCATCATAATGGAAAGATGGGTATCACTAAATGGATGCCGACCGTCGCGGGGAGGGCTCGTTTTCTATTTGTTGTTACTGTAATTGTCTTGTGCGCCATAATCTGCTGCTTGGTCTCCGTGAATTAAGATTGGCATAGTCGACTTTGGCGACGATTTACGGAAGGTTTGAAAGCTCGTGTGCCAAAACAAAAAAATTGAAATGAAATGATAGAAATAAAACAGCATGGGCAAGACATATTGGAGTACACACAAAAAAAGACCCGCAAAAATATTTGCTTGCATCATGATAAGAACCACTTTAGCGACCAAGTTTATTTGTTTGTCTGCTAAGACTAGTAAATATTAGATCAGATGATAAATGGGAAGATAATATCAAGAGATGGACAGGAAAAAGACTAAAAGTGTACCATCAAGAGATGGACAGGAAAAAGACTATCAGTGTACCATCAAGACAAGAGACAGGAAAAAGACTATCAGTGTACCATCAAGACAAGAGACAGGAAAAAGACTATCAGTGTACCATCAAGACAAGAGACAGGAAAAAGACTATCATCAGTGTACCATCAAGACAAGAGACAGGAAAAAGACTATCAGTGTACCATCAAGACAAGAGACATGAAAAAGACAATCAGTGTACCATCAAGACAAGAGACATGAAAAAGACTATCAGTGTACCATCAAGACAAGAGACAGGAAAAAGACTATCAGTGTACCATCAAGACAAGAGACAGGAAAAAGACTATCATCAGTGTACCATCAATACAAGAGACAGAAAACATTGGAGATCCATTGCAGCCGACCTTCGAAATGAGGGTGGCACCTGATGATGATCTTTGTATTACCATTTTTGTCAGATGAGAAACCTTCTCCGCGTCGAAGGCTGGATATAATGTACTTCTAACATATTCAGTGTCTTGCCTGGACGGTACATTCTGGTACACTATTGTCCATCTCTTGATGTTTCTCTCCCACTTGTTTCGTCAAACATCATCATCATCATCAACACCATAGTCATCATTATCCTCACCATTGGCTTTTAGCTCCGTATAAAGCACTGTGCCACCATTGGCTTTTAGCTCCGTATAAAGCACTGTGCCACCATTGGCTTTTAGCTCCGTATAAAGCACTGTGCCACCATTGCAGCCACAAGTCTGCTCCAAAGCATTCACGCGGTCTTGCAGCGGTGGTGTATTTAGCTGTTTGTTTTACAGGATGAGTTTGCCAACCAAGCGCACTACCTCACCAAGACGCCACCAAGCGTGATAGCCACCTGCTGCTTTGACAGTCGGCAGCTAAGGATCAAAGAAGAGAAGAGAATACAGGAAACACATGACGTTTCGGAATTCACCCTTCGTCAGCCACAGTCACAAACAGGCAACAAAAAGAAATATAGACAGGTCAACTGACAAAGGCAAGGGACACTGCAAACACGTGGAAAACATGAATTAAAAAAAAAAAACGATATGATGTGTGATATAGAAAGATTCAAAAATGTAAAAATACGGAACAAGCAAAAACAAGTGTATCAACTCAAGAAACGCGACAATGAAAATAGAAAATTAAATAACAAAGCCAAATAATATCCTAAGGAATTAGTTTACAAGATTTTGCGTTATTCGATTGTTCTTCTTGTGCAAAGACATTTTCTTCAGTATCTGCATTTGATAACACAATACCATGCCTAGACTCTTTCCTACTTAACAACTATTTTTAGGGGAAAAAAGCAAACCAAACACACACACACTCATACACGCAGCGAAAATGTAAAGAAAGAAACACAATTAAAAACAGTTCATCTGTAAGAAAGATAATAAAAAACAGTCCTTCTGTAAGAAAGATAATACAAACAGTCCTTGTGTAAGAAAGATAATACGAGTACATACAGTCCTTCTGTAGGAAAGATAATACAAACAATCCTTCTGTAATAAAGATAATAAAGACAGTCCTTCTTGAAGACAGACAATAAAAAACAGTCCATCTGTTCCATGACAGATATCATAATAAACTAATTTGTATGGGCAACGAGCAGACAGAATGGTAGCTCACACTTAGTGACACATGGAATGGGTTTCCGAGAATACTCCTGACGATTGTGTCATGGACGCGACAACCGTGGAATTAGTATTGTTTTCTGCTGGAGGATGTTTGTCTCTGCCAGGGTCGAAGATTTGAGAGCTTTTTGTCGTAGGATTGTTTTAGCTACTTATTGTCATGGTCTAGCCTTGCTTAATCAGCTTATTACGATGGTTGGTCTACTTTAATTTTAGCAACTTACTGTGATGGCTGGTCTAGTTTAACTTTAGCAACTTACTGTGATGGCTGGTCTAATTTAACTTTAGCAACTTACTGTGATGGTTGGTCTAACTTAGTTTAACCACTTATTATGATGGTTGATCTAGCTTTGTTTTAATAATTTATTTATTGTAATGTTTGGTCTAGCTTCGTTTCAACCACTTATTGTGATTGTTGGTCTAGTTTAGTTTTAACCACTATTGTGATGCCTGGTCTAGTTTAGTTTAGGCAACCTATTGGTGATGGTTAGTCTAGTTTTGTTTGATGACAGCATTACAAGGCATTCTTTGATCCGGAATCCCCTAGGCAAGGAAAATAGAAGGCCGAAAAACACACGGAGAAGGAATTAAAGATAGACGTGAATGGAAAAAAGAACTGACTGGACAGGAGTATTTCGTATATATCGTATATAAACAACACTTGTCCAAGTGCTTCACTTATTATCATCATTATCACCATCATCACCATCATCACCATTTCTTTCGCGCTCCTTACGAAGCATAGAGCAACCCCTGCAGCTAGTGCCCTGGCTGAAAGCCTGCACCAAACATTCACATGCTCTTGTAGTAGTAGTTTCCATTACAATTAGTTTTACATGATAATGTTACCAGCTCCATTCACAACCTCATATTGTTCGCATTGTACGACATGCTTGAGGATAAACATATAAGGAGGGGAAACCTGAGGTCTGTAAACAGTAAATAAACAAACAAACAAACAGACAAAAGGTCACGTGTTATCAGGCACCACTCAGTCAGCAATACTACTTCTACTTTTTTATTTCTCACTGATAACACGTGACCTTTTGTCTGTTTGTTTGTTTGTTTATTTATGCTTGAGGATACAGTAGTCCTATTCTTTCTGTCCCTCCTCAGAGACCCCCGGGATGTACACATGTAAATTAGTTCTCATAGTCCTGACCAACAAAAAGATAAATTAGTTCTTACAGTTATAGTCCTGACCAACAAAAAGATAAATTAGTTCTCACAGTTATAGTCCTGACCAACAAAAAGATAAATTAGTTCTCACAGTTATAGTCCTGACCAACAAAAAGTTAAATTAGTTCTCACAGTTATGGTCCTGACCAACAAAAAGATAAATTAGTTCTCACAATTATAGTCCTGACCAACAAAAAGATAATTATTAGTTATAGTTCTCACAGATAAATTAGTTTATAGTCCTGACCAACAAAAAGATAAATTAGTTCTCACAGTTATAGTCTTGACCAAAAAAAAGATAAATTAGTTCTCACAGTTATAGTCCTGACCAACAAAAAGATAAATTAGTTCTCACAGTTATAGTCCTGACCAACAAAAAGATAAATTAGTTCTCACAGTTATAGTCCTGACCAACAAAAAGATAAATTAGTTCTCACAGTTATAGTCCTGACCAACAAAAAGATAAATTAGTTCTCACAGTTATAGTCCTGACCAACAAAAAGATAAATTAGTTCTCACAGTTATAGTCCTGACCAACAAAAAGATAAATTAGTTCTCACAGTTATAGTCCTGACCAACAAAAAGATAAATTAGTTCTCACAGTTATAGTCCTGACCAACAAAAAAGAATTTAAAAAAAGAACAAAAGTATTACTGTTCTTTGCCCGGGCACAATATGTCGTCTGCTCCCCGTTACGCCCCTTCTTATTTGAGTGATTATGAACACAATATTTCGTGTCGTACCTCAGTCTCACGCTAGCCTGGTCCAATCTCATTTCGAGCACCCACAATTTGGCTTCCTTTTACAGCGGATTCCTATAGATAATGTCCTTTAAAAAAAACAAAACAAGAAAAGCCGCTGTCTTCCAGTTTTACCCAGTGGATCTTATAGACTTCTTGCATCATAACATCTGAGAAACGAGAGTTGGCGTGTGGGGTTCTTGTGAAGAGAAAAGCGCTGTTCTCTCGGTCGAATCTATTTGTCTTCAGAGTAGATAACCCCTGACGTCCAGGCGGCGCGCGTCCATTGTTACTTCCCCCTTCTTCCGGTTCCGCTGGTCTCTTCAGCTAATGACCAGTCATTCTTCTCGTCCCGTGCCCTGCTCAGTGATTCATCTTCTTCTTGTATTCTTCCTCAGACGCTGTGCGTGCCTCTCCTCCCCTGTCGTCATACTCATGCTCAACTTGGCATCAACAGTACCCTCCTGGTCTTTCTCATTGCACAGTTTATTCTTCAACACCATTCATCCAAACATTGTTCCCTTGTCTTCTCAGATTTTATTCCGTCCTTCTCCCAAATCCATGACGTCCATTCCGCTATTCTGTACATGTGACCTTTTGACCTAACGTCCACTTCAATTAAGGTCACGTGGCTACTGTTTCATGTTCATTCACTCACAAGACCTTCTGCCCCTCCTTCTCTCTCTCTCTCTCTCTCTCTCTCTCTCTCTCTCTCTCTCTCTCTCTCTCTCTCTCTCTCTCTCTCTCTCTCTCTCTCTCTCTCTCTCTCTCTCTCTATCCCTCCCTTCAATCGACCTGCTGACTGTTTAAGTATTAGATCACTAAAACCATCCTCGTTGTAGGTTTTAATGTCAGATTGGGAGTATAATTCTGAAGATGAACGCGAGAAAATTGAGAAAAAAAAACAATGGAACCAGGAGAAACGTTATTTTCCTTGTAGCAATGCGAATGGGGAAGGGAAAAAAACGTTAGACAGTCTTATTGTATGGCTCTGAAACATGGACAATAACAGAAACGACGACCAAGAAATAACGGTCTTTCATAAACAGAAGGATAGAAGTGGTACGAAAAGATGATCACATAAACAGAAGGATAGAAGTGGTACGACAAGATAATCAATGTAGATCTGATCTAAAGAACCAGCCAAAAGCAATGGAACTAGATTTGAGGTCAAGACGCTGGCTCTAACCAGAACATTCGAAGACCATCACCAACTAAGAACTCTTAACTCGGAGCCACTGCTAGGGACTCCAGAAGGTAAGCGAAAGTGAGGCCCGCCGAAAGCTACCTGGCTTTAGATCAGATCAAAAACTTTGGAGGCAGGGACGTAAAGCACGAACCAGAGATGCGGCACCACATAAAGGGTGCCTGCCGACCGAGCAAAGTGGAGACAGTTTGTTGCTGCCTTACAAGGTGCTACCAGGTGTGATGGTCACTGATTGCTTTGTCAGTTGGCGGTCAAGGGCCAAAGAAGAGGACGCTGGGTTTGGATAGGACACAATATTGAGAAAACTAGTTGATAGCCATTAAAGGCAGTCTTTCTTCTTAAATCCTCAGGGAGAGAGAAATAGAGTTAGACTAAATACATATCGAAAAGAGGCAGACATTAAGCGGAAAAAGAAGGCATGGAATATCATGGAGCAGATGGCACAGGACAAGACTACTTAAGATATTTGTTGGTCACCTGGTGCTTCATGGGCAACTGACAGGTACTGAATAAATGCAAAGAAAAATGTACACAGGCTTGTAATATTTTATACATGCTTCAAAAAGAGTCTCTCTCTCACTCTCTCTCTCTCTGATATATATATATATATATATATATATATATATATATATATATATATATATATATATATATATATATATATATATATATATAGATATATATATATATATATATATATATATATATATATATATATATATACATACACACACACGAGAGCATGTGCTTTCTTAGAGGTTTGTGATATGGAATTTGGCAAGTGTGGTCAAAATAATACATTATTTGGTTGTAACTTTTCAGTATTTTCATTATATTTTCAGGACGACGTCACCTTATAGCAAGTAAAATAAATAAAGCCCTTAGTGTTTAAAACAATATTGTTATTTATGATTTTTTTATAATTTATCAAATGGTTCGATTAAGCTTCCATTAAAGAAATTCGATTACTCGAATAAGAAGTTAAAAATCTATCCCAGCTCTTATATATATATATATATATATATATATATATATATATATATATATATATATATATATATATATATATATATATATATATATATATATATATATATATATATATATATATATATATATATATATATATATATGACTAATAAAAAGCGCACACAGAAGAGAACCCGAGACAGACATGGCACAGATAAAGTAAGGACCTTGAACAGATGGCACAGGACAATAATGCTTGCAGTTTATTTGTTAAAGACATTTGCTCCATAGGGAACTGAAACGTAATGATGATGATGATTATGATGATGATGATTATGATGATGATGATGATTATGATGATGATGATTATGATGAATGGACTGGCTCCATGCTCCTTAAGTAGCGAAAAGCCAATGATGATGATAATAATGATGGTGATGAAACAAACTGACGTCATACAACTATCGTGACTTTAAAATGTAACTACGGCTAAGAAAATTCTCAAACTTTCTTTCTCTGGCACATCCAGTTTTCAGTAAGATAGTATTTTTGACATATGGTCGAGAACTAACTTTAAACAACAACAAAATGTGAAATTCTTTTTCTACGGAACAAGAATCTAAATAAAACAACAAGAACCGAGCCACGATGCAATCTCACGGAGTAGTGGAAAACTTTCGAGACCATGTTGTTTTCTCTACAAACGGCGAGGAACGGTCGTAAAGGGACGTGACACAAAGGCTAAAAAAGAAAGATAGACCAGACAAAGATCTACAAGACGTCTTAGCTGCCTTTGTTGCTGTCATGCCAGCTATCTTGAGAAAACAGGCAGACACTTTGAGTCTTTTGTGTCCCTCATGCAACAATCTGGAAAGACAACAGTTCCTTCTGGCGTGCATCGCAACAACATAGTCTTCTGTGCTCTCATCTGCAGATTCTTTTCGTAAACAAGCAGTAGTTTCTGAAGGCTGCACAGAAGAGCAGATAGGGACCACCAAAAGAATGTGTACGCAGACAATATAGCCATAGCTGCTCTTAAAGTTTCAAAAGAGGAAGTGGATGTTTTCTTAAATAACATCGGTGAAGTGAATGGCTACCATATTCTTTTTCGTTCTGTCGTTTTTTTATATATATCTTCTTTCGATCTTTCCCACAGTCTACATTCAAGCTAAATGTTTTTTTCTGCACTGATATCTTCTTGCCACTAAATTTTCACTACCTGTTTAAAAAAAAAAAAAAAGGATGCAGACTTATAATCCTCAGCTAGATTTGGGGCCATGGGGTCGGAGTCGTGGAGTAGGTCTTTTTAGTGGAGTCGGGAAAAATGTCTGATATCAACTCCGAATTTTTTGCCATTCTTTTCACCTCTGTTTCCAGCTATCTGCTCCATGTGCTTCTTGGTCTACATCTGCCTCTCTTGCCCTGGGGGTTCCAGAACAAGGACTGCCTTGTAATGCTATCAACAGGTTTCCTCAGTTTGTGTCCTATTCATCGCCATCGTCTTATCTCTTCCTCTACTGGCACTTGTCTGGTTCTTGTCATCAGTTTCACGTTGGTGACCTTGTCATATCACTTCTACTCCTTCTATTCTACGCAAGCACCCATTTATGAAAGTCTAGCTTTTTGGTTGTTGTTTTTGTTGTTCTCCATGTTTCAGAGCCATACAATAGGACTGACTTCACATTTGAGTTGAAGATTCTTATTTTCGTGTTGGATCCGATTTCTCTTGATCTCCATATATCTCCCAATGCAATGAAAGCTCCTCTTGCTTTCTGTATTCTTATTTTGATATCACTGTATGTCCCTCCATTTTTGTCTATATTGCTGCCAAGATATGTGTACGATTCTACATCTTGTAGTGGTGTTTTTTTTTTTTCAAGTTCAACCCTGTTATCATTTCCTGCATTTATTCTAATTATTGTTGTCTTTCCCTATGTATTCTCAGACCCGATTACTGTGACCTCTCATCGAGTGTTTTCATTTTGTCCTGATTTGATTATGGTTATGGGACAGGACAGCCAAGGCATCAGCAAAATCTAGATCATCTAACTGCTTAGTCAGATTCCACTGGATTCCATTTCTGTTGTGTGTCGTCGATGTTTTCGTAACCCAGTCTATTGCTAGTAAGAAAAGAAATGGAGGCAAGAGGCATCCCTGTCGCACTCTGGTTCCTATCCCATACGGTTCTGTAAGTTGTCTTTCATGAAGAACTCTGCATGTCATGTCTTCATAAGTATTCTTTATGAAATTAATGATCTTCAGGGGAACTCCATAGTGCCTCATCACTTTCCAAAGTGATTCTCTGTTTACACTGTCAAATACCTTTTCATTGTCCAGAAATCCGATATGACTTTGATCCATTGTCACTGAGCGTCAGCTCCTGGTGAAATCCGATATATATATATATATATATATATATATATATATATATATATATATATATATATATATATATATATATATATATATATATATATATATATATATATATATATATATATATATATATATATATATATATATATATATATATATAAACACTTTACAATTTTATCTCTTGCGTTGTGCCGATCCCACGAACGCAATGTACACAATATTAAAATCTAACGATTGACCACCAGATCTCTTGTACCCAGCTAACAATGGGCTGTCGTAACAGGTGTGCGACCGACGTAATTTCATCTTACGTTAAAGCCAACATTTGTCAACAGCATGGAAAACACTCACCCGCAGATAACACTTGCAACGGTGCGCAATCGAATTTCGGACACACGAGCATAACACACAGAGACATGGCTTTGATCAAATACGAAATCTGTCTAGAACCAAGAGAGGTTATACAGCTTTCCTCTCGCAGCACACATACCATGTTCATGGGTCGAAACCTGGCAGCATCACGCTCCAGTCTGCCCAGTTGTAAATGGGTACCTGACTATGCTCTTGAGTTAAGGAAGGAAAGGCAGCAGTGACGGAAAATGGTAACCCCCACGTCATAAAGTTTAGACTTAGTACAGTGAAGTCTCTAACACTTCATTTCCCTTCGCTCGTGTCTGCTGTAGGATTACATGTATCTTTTTCACCTAGCACCAAAAAAGACATTCAATATACAAAAATAAAAATAAAAATAAAAACTCTTGAGTTCAAATAAAATATGAATTTTCAAAATATGAATTTTATCGCCAAAATCTAGGCAATTCCATGTCATCACAAATTAATTTGGGCATTAAAATTATCTTCTAACGCCTTAAGCCCCAAGGGCATCTACAACTGAGCGCTAGATTTTATACTAAATTCTTATTTATAAGACCGAATGCGTGTTTTGGATTGTAACATGCTTTATAAACTGGAAAGCCGTTAATTTGCTTAGTCTGATATATGAACCAAATGGGCGTGATTACGTGGTTTATTGTTAAGTCATCACAGAGCTATACACGATATGTCATACATGGGCCGCTGGGCCTAAAGGGGTACACGGAGCAGAGGTCGAGAGAGAAAGAGAGAGAGAGAGAGAATGCAATTTTCTAATATACATTTCAGCCAGCTAATTAATTCCCACTTAACGAGACCAAAAAAAAAAAAAAAATCATCGTAATCAGACTAAGGAAGGGCGCCGTTCTTCGCGCTAACATTTAAAGGAACTGCGCCCACTTTAACACTAATTCAGCTATTCTTAAATTATGAAATATTAACGAAGTATGCGAGATAGATACACAGACATGAATTTTCCCCCACGCTTTCCCACACCCACAAAACTATAAAATTCACAATGCAGGCCTCAACATCAAAACGGCTTAGCCAGCCGTAAAATTAGCATTAAAAGCCAATTCCAATAAGTATTGAGATCAAACAGCCAGTAAAATAAATTCGTTATGCACTAAAATACACGCACATGCTTTCACTCACGCATGTGTGCGCCCGTGTTAAGGCTACAAATCCGGATAACTTTTTTTTCTAATTTTTTTCGCAGTTCCCGTGGGTGCATCTGTTGAGAAGACCAGCATCCTAAAATGTGCTCACTGTATGTTTGGGAAACCACTTTCCCCCTCACGTCCCATTGCACAGCGACTGTTACGTGCATAGGCAGAGGCTGCAGCTGGCTCTGCCTGCAGCCGTTGTTGTTGCGGTTGTCGTTACCGCTGCAGTTGTCGCTGCCGTCAACAAACAAACTCTGGCTCTTTAACAATAAAGATCTTATTTCGAAAGCTGTTTTTCAAGACACCGAAAGATGTCAGGTTAGCCGCTTATTTCACGCTAGATCATGTCACCGTGCTAAAAGAGCGTAACTGATTAAAAAACAGAATTGCCGTCTGTAAGAGACATTTTCAAAGGGTAAAACAAAAAAAAGGTGAGCTGTCTTTGTCTGGTGTTGCTCAAACAGGAAACATTTGTTGCAACACTGTAATTCGTACTATAACATACCTGCTGAAGGTAGATGAACCGAAATCAAAGAAGTAATAAATAAACGCGGATAAAGAATATGAACCAGAGTTGCCAATTGAACCAGAGGTGCACTTGGTGTAAAACATTAATAAAATATCTTAGGCTATCATTTTTCTCCCCAGTTTATCAAATCTAAAAATCTTTTATATTTCGACATGCGCCCTAATATAACCGACTAAGTTGAACGGGACGCGCCTCGCAACAACGAGGCAACATTTTATTTAAAAAAATAAAAATCCCCAGTTTATGGTCCCTAGAGTCTCCCATGGACTTACTTACAACTGACAATTCTCCTGTTGACTTACTTATAACTGCCAATTCTCCTGTTGACTTACTTACAACTTACATTTCTTCTATTGCCTTACTTAGAACTTACATTTCTCCCGTTGACTCACTTAACAATTTACCATGTTGTTAAACTGTCGATGATCTTCTTTCTTTGTCATTATCTTTTTTTATTTTTTTTTATTTTTATTGCTACCAAATTTATCTCTAGCCACAATGTTATCCAGCTTCTGTCTTTTCATAACTTGTCCAGCAAATGATGCCTGTCTTTTCTTTGATTTGTGCAACGGTTTTCCTTTGCTCACAGACCTCTTTCATGACATCAACATCGCCATTAGTCCTCTTAGCTTTCTGCAAGTTCCCATCACTCTATAGTCCACTGTACCCAATGATGTTCCTCTCTGAATAACCGATGAACATATGCATACGCCAGACGGCGAAGTCGTCAGTTACCTTCCCGTATGCATCCATCATTTTGGCAGACACAAAACACGCAGACCAAACAACAAACTTCAATTCCAGAGCGGAAAGACAGAACGCAGGAGTCGCAGAAAACAAAGCAGAACAACTCGCACACAAAATTCTGGGCTACAATTTTCCCATGGGTACGTTTTGATGTCTACCCTTCTACTCATCAAATAGCCATTTCCCCTCCCTCTTCCTGCCCCTTCCGCAAAGCCGCTGTGATGTTGGTATGAGTGAATCCGTGTCCCCGCTTGGAGTCTGAGCTCAAGAGGAATAATTAACGCCTCAATAGGTATCTGCTGCCTTTCTCTTCTTGCCTGGCTGGAGCCATCTGGTGCGAAGATGTCCAACATATGGTCGCTGTAACAGTCTTTGTTTTGTTTTGTTATATTTCTAGTTTTTGTTTTCCCTTCACTCGCGTCTCCCGTCGCTCTCCCCTGGAGTTCACATTCCAACATTGCGGGATTCTGGATACTTGTTGACTTTTGAGTGTGTGTGTGTGTGAGGGGTGGGGGGTAGGGGAGGGGTAGGGTAAAGAAGCTGAGAGGGAATGAACGGGTGGAACAAATGGGAGGGGTAGAATGTATATTTATCAAGGGGATAATGAAGAAAATGTGGGATGAATCAATGGTCGATTGTTCTTTTTTTAAGTGAAAAGTATTTTTGCCAAGTCATAGATAATTTACTTGTAATGATCTTTTCAGTTAATTCTACCCGAAAAGACCTATTCCGGTTATAGTATGGAAAAACACAATACTGTATTTTACACTATACATCTAAAACAGCTCGTCTTGAAGTTGTTTAATTCACAAATATGCTCAATGCTTTTAAATTTTAAAATGACACTTTACTGTTGGTGGTAGAAATTATATTACACTAGTCTCTCAATTAAATAGATGAATCCGAAGTATCCTATCCATTATTCGCACGGTTTGACGCTACCAAAACTCGTCATCCACACAAGACCTTGCTAACCTGCGTTATCTGCCCTTTCCGCTAGGATATGCAAGTCTGGCATTCTTCCTCCATTGTGTATAACGTCATGGAAACCAGACGCGATACTATTTTGTATTAGACTTATGATATTGCGGACAAAGGATAGGACGATTACAACGATAACACAGCTGACGACTATTAAGTGAGCGCGATGAAGATGAAGAATATTAACACTAAGGTTAACATGTATTATGACGGCATAGAGAGAGAGAATACTGTATTCGAACCTGTCAGCTGACGTCCCGAGTACTCCCCGTTAGTCTCCCACAGGATACAAAGGACGAACACGATTCCTATTCCCTCAAGTATTGTCCGAACACGTGACTGATAGGACGTTATGCATGGAGCTGGCAAGCTCATCATGTCAAACATACTGCTAAAGGAGTCACCACAAGATGTAGAATCGAATACACATATCTTGGCAGTAATATAGACAAAGTTGGAGGGACAGACAGTGATATCAAAATAAGAATACCAAAAGCAAGAGGAGCTTTCATTGCATTGGGAATTATATGGAGATCAAGAGAAATCGGATCCAACACGAAAATAAGAATCTTCAACTCAAATGTGAAGTCAGTCCTATTGTATGGCTCTGAAACATGGAGAACAACAAAGACAACTACCAAAAAGCTACAGACTTTCATAAATGGGTGCTTGCGTAGAATAGAGGGATTAAAATGGTATGACAAGGTTACCAACGTGGAACTGATGACAAGAACCAGACAAGTGCCAGCGGAACAAGAGATGAGAAGAAGACGATGGCGATGGATAGGACATACACTGAGAAAAACCTGTTGATAGCATTACAAGGCAGTCCTTGTTCTGGAACCCCCAGGGCAAGAGTGACAGAGGTAGATCAAGAAGCACATGGAGAAGAGAGCTGGAAACAGAGGTGAAAATGATAAGGAGAACGTGGAAAGAACTTGAGATGATGGCACGTGACAGGAGGACTTGGCATGTGTTTGTTGAAGGCCTATGCTCCTTTGGGAGTGGAAGGTTATGAATGAATGAATGAATGAAAGGAGTCACCGCTACAAGAGCACCGGTCAATTTAAGCGGTGGCTGTATGCTCCGTGAGGAACGAAACAGGAAATGAATGAAGCAGTGGTGGGCTGACAGTGATCGGGCCCGGTTGGGGAGGGGGTGGGAGAGGAGGAATTGTCCCCTGATTGTCGATTCCACATGCCGAGGTCAGGTTAGCGTAAACCACTCTACTGCTTGGGGTATCGGGCAGTGCCTGTAATGTCCAACGTTCTGTCCGCCCCTGGATTGAATTTGAAGACATTATCCACCAGCGTAGACCTGTGCTTATACTGTAGTTATTTTCGCTTTCGGTAAGGTCATTACAACACTAGATATCCCGGCTTCTGGCGGGGCCAACTGATACATGAAACTGATAACCATTTTTACGACATTCCTTACGCAATGTACAACAATCAAAACACAGCTGTGCTATAATTATTAAAAACATGTATCAGAAATAGGGATTGTTAACTTTAGATTTACATCACAGCGTACTACACTGATAATTTTAACATAACATCCACTCAAGACAACTGAGTAATCAGGAAAGGATCTTTTATGATAAGGTAGAGTGGTCAGCGCGCTGGCTTCTTGCGTCAAAGGTACCGGGTTCGAAAAACGGTGGCGTTACACTGCAGTGTACCCAACTGTAAAAGGGCACAGGACTCTGCTATATAGTTAGGGACGGCAAAGGCAGCGAGGAAAGGAACTGGTCGCTCCTCACCTCTCTAAGTTGGACCTAGTGTAGTGAAGTCCATAATACTATTCTCCCCTACGGCAGTATCTGCTATGGGACAACCCTTACCTATTTTTAGATATAAAGAAACATGAATTATGAAAATCAGACCTGCCTGTTATGTTCGCCTTCTTCTCAAACACAATGCTTTCATTATACACATGGCGACTGAAAAGTCACTTTCTATTTTTACATTTTTATTTCTTCATTTCTATCCAACTCATTTTTATGAAGAAAAAAAAACAAAACATCAAAATAAACAGAACAAACCGCCATTTTATCAACTAACACGCTAGGTCACATTAACATTGCAGCTCGACGTGAAATCCGGTCTTTTCAACACATAACGTCATTGAGCGTCCGATTGGCAGAGTGGTTAGAGCGCTGGTCTCTTGCGACAAAGGTGCCGGGTTCGACTCACGGTATCGACCGCCTCAGTCTACCCAGCTGTAAATGGGTACCTGACTCTTCTCTTTGAAGGGAAGGGCAGCGAGGAAGGGAACTGGTCACACCATCTCTCGATGCTGGACCTAGTATAGTGAAGTCTCTAACACTTGACTCCCCCACAGCAGTACCTGCTGTGGGGACCACCTTTACCTAACGTTATAGTGGGCTGCCAGTTTTGCTGTTTCTCGCAACGAACCTTTATTTGCCAGTTAGGATTTTATTTTGTCTTATTTGGCTTCTGGGAATAAAAAGTAAAAAAAAAAAACATTTGTCAAACGGCCGACACCGCTCATTATTTTGACGTGTTTCGTGTATATCCATTGGATACAAGTGATGATGTAAGAATTTAAAAATAGAAAGTGACTTTAATCACCTTTGTTATAAAAGATAGTTATAGACAGTTAGAAGTAAACTTGTAATTATAGACAGTTAGAAGTAAACTTGTAGTGATAGACAGTTACAAGTAAACTTGTAGTTCTACTTTATCGACTTCACCAGGAGTAGGCAACCCAGGACCTATGCAGATCTACTTTATACGGAATGCACTCCTTTCTGGTCTACCCTGATAAAAATTATTTATATTCTCAGAGTGTTTGCAGTCTGCAATAAATGGAGCCTATAAGTAAGTTTTATCAATGTAAGCTAGACTGGGTGTTTTTACTGAGAACGCCGAGAAAGTAGTTTTAATCTAAGGCAAATCGTGCTTTTAAATGTCGGCGGGAGAGGTAAAACGGTAAAGGATCCCGTTACACGCCCATTGAGGCATACTGGCAATATGGTGTTAGGCCTATATTTTCTTGACCATTGGCATACTAGGGATGGACAAGATGCACACAGAGGAAACCTGTTGATAGCATTACAAGGCAAGCTTTGTTCTGTAATTCCCAGAGAAAGAGAGGCAGAGGTAGATCAAAAACACACGTCGCCTAGACCGCGGGTCATCATCCTCTATAAATTTTGCCTTGCTAGACAGGAGGGGAACGGAGGATCAAAAAGGAAAAAATATGACTGGAAAGATTGCGTAGCAAGGCTAAGGAGACGCAATTGGGGGGGATGGAGGAAAGTAAAAAATTCACGTCCCCCAAATTGACACGAGGTACGGAATGGACGCTTTTGCGATACTAAGATTTTGATTTGAATTGAGCGGCAGAACGCGGATGGTAGGAAAATTACAAAAATTTAAAAAAGTAATTTTTCTTAATATTAATGTTAGGAATATAAAAATTAGCTGGCCGGATGGCCTATTCTGAGCAGTGAACTAATATGTTCTTAAATTTACAAACGGATAGATAATATTGAAGATAATGACAAAAGACAGTGTAGTTTACATCATCGACAGACTGCCTTGAATAAAAAGTGTCGTTATTTGCACACAAAAACACGACCTTGGGAACAGGTGTTCAAAGTTACTTATTATGGAGGAGAGGGTTTTTGAGCGGTAGCTGTGTCTAAATATAACTTTTTACGACAAAATTTTAAGGGGAGAGAAAGGTTGCTTCAAAAATCAAGCACATTTTTTTTTAGAAACACAAGTAGAGACGGACAGACTAACAGATAACCATCCATACTTGACTGAAGCATGACTGAAATGACTTTAGTGTAGAAATTTGAAATTTAAAGTACAACTAGGCAGTGATTGGCCACAGACAATCATATCATTAGCGCTCAGACGCGAAAGTGGGGTCATTCTTCAATAATTGTTCAGTGTTAGACACAGATTTTAAAGTGTGGTGTTTTCCATATGAAAGACAGTGAATAAATTTAGGGACGCCATACTATAGCCAGCAGCTCAGCTGAGTTTTGCTAGCAATTCTGTGTTATGTATTCATAATCTGGTAAGATTGAAATTATTTCTTTATATATTTTGAATATTGTTTCATGTTCGAGTGATTTGATACTGCCATATCAAAATCTAGCCTTACAAACAAGGAGGGAGTTGCTCTAGACCCCCCGCCCAAGTCAGGGTCTAGGGACCAACAAGGTACATAAACTACAGCAAGGATTATGCAAGATATATCAAGCGTTGAAACAGATTACCTATCTTCTTTTAGGGCCGACAACTAATAAATATTTTTCAGAATCTATAGTCTGGGAGGATCTATCTGATGTAAACCCACCATGGTAACTGTGCTGTTTGGTCAGAGAGATCTGACCTGTCTGTATGATGTGGTTGTTGTGTCAGTGTGGTGTCCAGACGTGGGTATAGAATAGATTTTGACACATAGCCCATACTTTGATTGCAGAGCTGTGAGTTTCTATCGACAACAAAGCAGAGTCTATTCGGTGGGTGACTTTACTCGAGTGTATCTGTGCAGTTCTTGTGACAGAGACCACCATTATTGTCCGCCAGCACGGAGAGGTGGGACCGCAAGTTTTCAGCACCAGAGCTACAAAAAGATGAGTGAGCCTCTGGTCTGCTGGACATTCACCAACTATTGGTAGTGACTAATATCCCCATAAAAATTCCCACCTTTTTCTGGACACTGTGTAGTCAATATAGACAGGTGTGATGAGGCCACCCCAACAGCACAAACAGTAACTATCCTCCCAAAGAGATGACTACTCGAACATTTTAATAAAACTAACTAGTCTAGTACTTAAATATGTACACTCTTGAATTTATTATGTAACATTCCATGCATACTTTTCATAAATTTTAAATCCTTCTTTTAAAACAAGTTCTGGTCACATAAAACTTGATCCAGAACCAATAAATGTAATATAATTATATCAAAAATTTTATACACGTGAGTTAGTTCAGTGTATTTTAACACTTGTTAATCTTATTAGTCTTCTTAAATATCTGTGGGTGTATTTATAACTAACACACCACATTACACATCATTACCCTAGACACTTTACGTAGCCACATTCATTAAGAAAAAAAAAAATTAAGTGTGAGGTCGTAGTGGTAGCAAGAAAGGCCTTCTGACAATTCTCAACTACATTTTATCTCAGGAGCCTTCACAGCTGGCCTCATACAAGTTACATGTAGTAATAACACCATCATACAATACCATCAACACCACTACATAAATTGGGGTCTTGTCCAGGGATAATTAGCCAATATTAATATTAAGATCTCCTGGTGGGAGAAATAAAAGTAGGGAAATAAATTGTAAAATTTCCTTTAAAATTAAAAGTGTCCCTGCAGATAAAAGTTGGTGAATCTTCACAGCCAGTAATAATTAAGTAGTTAACTGGTTAGTTAGATAATAGTCATAAGAATTACTTAGTGTATTTACTGGTTAGAGATTTAGCTTGTATATTATTATATTGTCTGAAAAGTATGGCTGAGCTAGCAAAGTTCCGATCAGCTGCTGTGCTCACGGCGAAGGAGATGGGAATGGATGGTCAAATTTTAATTCAATACGTAACGGCTGAATGTGATAAATATATTGAACGGGAAGAAAGGAGGTTAGCTGAAGAGAAGAGGTTAGAGGCTGATAGAGACATTAAGAGGCTGCAGATTGAGGCAGAAGAAAAACGACAGCAAAGGGAGGCAGAAGATAAAAAGGCCGAAAGGGAGGCAGAAGATAAAAAGGCCGAAAGGGAGGCAGAGGAAAAAAGGTTGACTGCCGAAAGGGAGGCTGAAGATAGAAGGTTGCAGAGGGAGCACGAATTACGACTAAGGGAGCTGGAATTACAAGGCCCGGCCCCTGAAAATGGTGCCAGCCCTTTTGCCTCAGATGCTACGCCCAGTATGGGAGCCTCAAACTCAGCTATGGGGTTTCATTTAGACCATTTTGTTGAGAAAGACGATGACATAGAGGGGTACCTGGGACGTTTTGAGTTATTAGCTACTACATATGGGTTAGAGAGAGAGAGGTGGAGTTTAAAGCTATCACAGGGATTGAGGGGTGCTTCTTATGAAGTATTTGCCAAAATGAACAGGGAAGACCAAGACAATTATGACATGTTAAAGCAGGCTTTGTTATTAAGGTACGAGAAGAATGGTGAATTTTATCGTAAGAGATTTAGAAATGCCAAACTGTTGTCTGGGGAGACATACCACCAATTCTCTGCCAGACTAGAAACCTATTTGGAGAAATGGACGGCTCTGGGGAAGACCCAAGATCTTAAAGAAATGATCATGATTGAGCAATTGAGAGAGTCCATGGCTCCAGACATGAGAAAATTTCTCATGGAACAAGGTGCAGAGAAGTTGGGGGAAATTTTAAATGTTGCTGAGAGGTATCAGGCAGCTCAGGCAGAGGTAAGTGGTGCTAAGAAGAAGCACATAGACAATTTTAAAGCTCCACAGCAATTTAATAAATTTGATAATAGAGAGCAGGGAAATAAGGGTAGGACAAACTTTGAGCGGCAAAGAAATGACTATCGCGACAGAAACTCACAGTTCAATGACCAAAAGTTCAATGAAAGAAAACCGTTGAACCAAGGAAAAAGATGGTGCAAATGGTGCAAGAAGGATAACCATAACACCGAATTTTGTAGAAGGAAACCTTCAAACATTGCTGCAATGAAGTCGGGGACGCAAAGAGTAAAGGTTAATCCTAAGGGACAACAGGAACCTTATCACCCCCCAGTTTGTGAGGATGTTATTTGTAATGGGGTCACCATAAGGTGCCTTTATGATACAGGTTTGGATTATGATTCAGTTGTGAAGTCTAGCCTAGTGGACCCAAGTCAGTATACCACAGAAACAGTGGAAATACAAGGGGCGACTAAGGACATACCACTCATGACACTTCCCATCGCAAGGATAACGGTGAAAACTCGCTATGTGGAAGGAGAAATCAGAGCAGCAGTGATAGATGAACCAATCTACCCTCTGATATTGGGGTGTAGATACGTCTTCTTGGGGAATCCCGAGAAACCTGTGATCATGGCGACAGTGCAGACCAGGTCACAGAAGAAGGAGGAAGAAGGTGAACCTATAAATGCTCATCCAGAGGAGATGAGGAAGGCGCAGGCTGAGGATAGGACACTCCAGCCATGTTTTAAAAAATTACCCAAATGCCACACACCTCCGAGCAAGGGGGAATATTTCATGAAGAACAAACTCTTATACAGGAAGACAGGAACTAGATCCACTGGTCACGGACAGTTAGTTCTTCCCAAGATATATAGGGCAAACTTAATAAGGAGCTTACATGTTGGAACAGATGGTGACCATGAGAAAGTCGGTACCATCTGCCAAAAGATTGCTCGAAAATACTATTGGCCCGACGTAAATGTCGATGTTGAAAACTTTGTAGAAGCATGTGGCGTATTTCATGAGGGAACACCCACAAAGGGAAAATATGTGCAGGACCTAGAAACGCCACGGGGCAACTTTAGGCCTGAAAGGAAAACTAATTATACTCGGGTAGACAAAGTGGAATGGGAGCCCCCTTTTCACACCCAGTCTTCACTTGAATGGATTAACATGGCTACTATGCGAAGAGTACAAAGAAGAAATTTTACCCAGGATAAGATGACAATCCCTCGGTCAGACTTATATAAACTGGAAGAACAGACAAGAGAGCGAAGATCTCTCATAAACAATCTTAAGTGGGGAGACAAACCCCAGAGAAAAATTGGTAGTGGTCGATTTGTGAGTGATGATTCTAGGAAGAAAAGTCCTCATTATAGAGCTTCTAAGGGACGGGACCCGATGGGTTCCATGAAAAATAAGTATGGTAAATTAAAGATCCAGATGTAACTCTATTAAGGACCTGGACAGATGAGAAGGCGGAAGAGACTGTTACCTCATCGTATCAATACGTGAACGAACTGACCACTCGTTTGAAAGCTGGATGGAAACTGGCAAATGATAATTTGAAACAAGCCAGGAAGAAACATGCAGCATATTTTAATAGGAAGGCAAAGGACAGGGAACTGGCAGTCGGAGAGAAGGTGCTGCTTTTACTACCCGGAAGCCAGAATAAATTACAAATTGGTTGGCAAGGTCCATATACGGTTCTAGAGAAGGTGTCTAGAACAAACTATAAAATTGACAAAAAGGGGAAGGAAAAAGTTTATCATGTAAACCTGTTAAAGAAGTATCTGGACAGACCACTCCAGGAAAGCACCCCCTTATTGACCTTAGCTATTGCAACCCAGATGCAAAAGGAACCACTCACCTCACATGAATACCCATTACATCCTTGTGAAACCGCAGCACAGGTAAAAGTCAGTAAGCACCTGACTAAAAATCAGAGGGAGAGAGTTCAACAAGTTCTGGAGGAACATACAGATGTATTAACAGATAAACCAGGCCATACAAATTTGCTACAGTATGACATGAAACTGGTAGACTCAAACCCAATCTGTATGAGAGCCTATTCTATTCCGTTCGCGAAGGAGAAGGCATTAAAGGAAGAAATAGATTATTTATTGAAGGAGGGGATTATTTCGCACAGTGAATCATCTTTTAGTTCTAGTGTCGTTTTGTTGAGGAAACCGTCTGGGGAACACAGACTGTGCATAGATTACAGGAAACTGAATGCTGTCACAGAAGGACAAGTGGATCCATTACCAGACACAAAACAGTTATTTGCCAGACTGAACAAGGCAAAATACTTTTCAAAAGTGGATCTTAGTAAAGGCTATTACCAGATCCCAGTGAAGCCTGAAGTGAGACCTTATTTGGCTTTTAGCACTTCGGATGGACATTATGAATTCAATATGCTACCATTCGGACTGAAAAATGCTCCGAGTGTGTTTTCAAGGATGATGCGAAAATTGTTGGACCCCCTGAATAACCCATGTATCACGAATTTCATGGATGATATTCTCGTCGCCACAGAGACATTTGAAGAACACATTGAAGCTCTGGAGATGTTGTTTGATAGACTTCGGGAGGCGAACTTAACTGCTAGGCCAACAAAATGTTGTATTGGATGCAAAGAGTTGGAATTCTTGGGGCACACTGTATATCAGGGTAATATGACCCCTGATCCTAAGAACTTGGAAAAACTGCAGAGAGCACCTAGGCCGCAAACAAAAGAAGGACGTGCGATCATTCGTGTCGTTATGCGGATTTTATCAGAAATACATCAAGAATTTTAACGCTATTTGTGCTCCTCTGACTGATCTGACTCGCAAGGGACTTCCAGATAAAATTATTTGGACTGCACAATGTGAACTAGCGTTCCAAGAGTTAAAAGAAAAACTCACTAGCAAGCCTATTCTCAAACTGCCTGATTTGACACAGGACTTTGTCTTAAGAACCGATGCAAGTAATGTAGGACTAGGAGGGGCTTTGTTGCAAAGATCATCTTCACCTGATGGGGAACTTAAACCAGTCGCTTATGCAAGCCGCAAATTGAATAAGGCGGAACAAGGATACTCCACAAGCGAAAAAGAATGTTTAGCATTAATCTGGGCAATAAAAAAGTTTCAAATCTATCTGTATGGTAGGACTTTTGTGGTGGAGACGGATCATCAGCCTCTCGTGTTCTTGTCTCAGGCTAAGCATGAAAACGCAAGATTGCTGAGGTGGTCTTTATTGCTTCAACCGTATCAGTTCAGTATCCAATATATCCCAGGCAAATTGAATGTCGGTGCAGATTTCCTCAGTCGGCACCCCTGTGATCAAAATTAGAGTAGTGGCAGACGTGAGGAGTAATTTTACCTATGTGTATCGCTGGTTTTGGAACTTGCCATAGGCATGTTTTCAAGTGGGGAGATGTGTAGTGAAATTGACCGAGATACAACGGTAAAATACTCCAAAGATAACATTTAAGGATAAAAAACATAATGCGTAAGCTGCTGATGTACATGATCGCCTAGACCGCGGGTCATCATCCTCTATAAATTTTGCCTTGCTAGACAGGAGGGGAACGGAGGATCAAAAAGGAAAAAATATGACTGGAAAGATTGCGTAGCAAGGCTAAGGAGACGCAATTGGGGGGGATGGAGGAAAGTAAAAAATTCACGTCCCCCAAATTGACACGAGGTACGGAATGGACGCTTTTGCGATACTAAGATTTTGATTTGAATTGAGCGGCAGAACGCGGATGGTAGGAAAATTACAAAAATTTAAAAAAGTAATTTTTCTTAATATTAATGTTAGGAATATAAAAATTAGCTGGCCGGATGGCCTATTCTGAGCAGTGAACTAATATGTTCTTAAATTTACAAACGGATAGATAATATTGAAGATAATGACAAAAGACAGTGTAGTTTACATCATCGACAGACTGCCTTGAATAAAAAGTGTCGTTATTTGCACACAAAAACACGACCTTGGGAACAGGTGTTCAAAGTTACTTATTATGGAGGAGAGGGTTTTTGAGCGGTAGCTGTGTCTAAATATAACTTTTTACGACAAAATTTTAAGGGGAGAGAAAGGTTGCTTCAAAAATCAAGCACATTTTTTTTAGAAACACAAGTAGAGACGGACAGACTAACAGATAACCATCCATACTTGACTGAAGCATGACTGAAATGACTTTAGTGTAGAAATTTGAAATTTAAAGTACAACTAGGCAGTGATTGGCCACAGACAATCATATCATTAGCGCTCAGACGCGAAAGTGGGGTCATTCTTCAATAATTGTTCAGTGTTAGACACAGATTTTAAAGTGTGGTGTTTTCCCATATGAAAGACAGTGAATAAATTTAGGGACGCCATACTATAGCCAGCAGCTCAGCTGAGTTTTGCTAGCAATTCTGTGTTATGTATTCATAATCTGGTAAGATTGAAATTATTTCTTTATATATTTTGAATATTGTTTCATGTTCGAGTGATTTGATACTGCCATATCAAAATCTAGCCTTACAAACAAGGAGGGAGTTGCTCTAGACCCCCCGCCCAAGTCAGGGTCTAGGGACCAACAAGGTACACAAACTACAGCAAGGATTATGCAAGATATATCAAGCGTTGAAACAGATTACCTATCTTCTTTTAGGGCCGACAACTAATAAATATTTTTCAGAATCTATAGTCTGGGAGGATCTATCTGATGTAAACCCACCATGGTAACTGTGCTGTTTGGTCAGAGAGATCTGACCTGTCTGTATGATGTGGTTGTTGTGTCAGTGTGGTGTCCAGACGTGGGTATAGAATAGATTTTGACACATAGCCCATACTTTGATTGCAGAGCTGTGAGTTTCTATCGACAACAAAGCAGAGTCTATTCGGTGGGTGACTTTACTCGAGTGTATCTGTGCAGTTCTGGTGACAGAGACCACCATTATTGTCCGCCAGCACGGAGAGGTGGGACCGCAAGTTTTCAGCACCAGAGCTACAAAAAGATGAGTGAGCCTCTGGTCTGCTGGACATTCACCAACTATTGGTAGTGACTAATATCCCCATAAAAATTCCCACCTTTCTCTGGACACTGTGTAGTCAATATAGACAGGTGTGATGAGGCCACCCCAACAGCACAAACAGTAACTATCCTCCCAAAGAGATGACTACTCGAACATTTTAATAAAACTAACTAGTCTAGTACTTAAATATGTACACTCTTGAATTTATTATGTAACATTCCATGCATACTTTTCATAAATTTTAAATCCTTCTTTTAAAACAAGTTCTGGTCACATAAAACTTGATCCAGAACCAATAAATGTAATATAATTATATCAAAAATTTTATACACGTGAGTTAGTTCAGTGTATTTTAACACTTGTTAATCTTATTAGTCTTCTTAAATGTCTGTGGGTGTATTTATAACTAACACACCACATTACACATCATTACCCTAGACACTTTACGTAGCCACATTCATTAAGAAAAAAAAAAAAATTAAGTGTGAGGTCGTAGTGGTAGCAAGAAAGGCCTTCTGATAATTCTCAACTACATTTTATCTCAGGAGCCTTCACAGCTGGCCTCATACAAGTTACATGTAGTAATAACACCATCATACAATACCATCAACACCACTACACCATGTCCTTCGACTTTGCTCCTTGGAGAGCTAAAGGGTATTAAAAAATTGATTGAAAATGTATTTCTTTCTTCCTCGCTCCGTCATCTACAGATCTACCAATTCATGCACTGTGGTCTAACAGTATCACAGGATCGACCGGTAACTAACCTTGGACTACGTTATGCCGGTCTGGAAGGCGAAACATCAAGAATTTACAAATTGTGCTTCGTTTTTATTTTTCAAGAATAAAACCCTCATCCAAGAACAAAGGACCTTTTCTAGTACACCGATTAAATGTAAACACAAATGTTATGAAAACGTTATGCTATCTTCTCTTTCAAAAAATAATAATAATAATAAAAATGAAGATGGTTCTAGTTATCTTCCATTCCATACTCTAAGACAAGACAGAGATACGATGTGTTGTCGGCTTTTTCATCTTCTGTCAGCTCCAATCAGATAGATACGATAACACAGGATAGAACCTCTTGTTCCACGTGTTACAAAGAAAAACAACAAACGGCGCGAGCTCATCACAATCTGAGTGAAAACAGTTCACATCCTACAACCTCTCTCTCTCTCTCTCTCTCTCTCTCTCTCTCTCTCTCTCTCTCTCTCTCTCTCTCTCTCTCTCTCTCTCTCTCTATTATGCTGTTGAATAATGAAGAAACCATTTCTCATATCGAGATTACATTTATCTTATCATTATTTTTGTGTAAAGACTGTGGAGAAGTTGATGTGTGAGTAACGCTACTATCAGCTCTTACTCACAGCGATAATAAGTTGCACTTGTTCTTTCTTGGGCGCAGCTGTTACCTTCGGAACTTATTTAAAGTCATATTAACGATATGTAAAACTAGCAGATTATGTTAACTGTACGCGGAATAGCATACTGGAATGTTAACTATAAACAGCTGTATACATATATATTAACAAATAAAACGGTATTGAATCAGTTTTACAGATTAACGGTACACAGGAAACACGAGACGTTTCGGGTTTCCTCCTTCGTCAGCGACAGTTACAAATAGGCAACAAGGACAAGAATTTGTAAAACTGATTTCAATACCGTTTTATTTGTTTATATATATATATATATATATATATATATATATATATATATATATATATATATATATATATATATATATATATATATATATATATATATATATATATATATATTCATTTCCTTACCTGTTTGACAGCAGCCCCCTTATTTATTTACGTACACTATAAACAGCTATCTGTTGAGTGACACTGACGATATGTACAACTAATACATTATGTTAACTATTTTTTTTTAAAGTAGAAAGTAGATTTTTCACCTTACCTTAACACAAGGTTTTGGCGTACATGGCTGGTGTATAACAGTTAACTACATTAATTACATATAACGGTAGCAACTGGCTTCCTAGCGCAGTGGTCTATGGTTCGATATGAGGCGGAAAATTTTTACGGCTCCTGGGTCGTAGCCCCGAATGGGTACCAAGCTACTATAAAAGACCCGTGTGACCACATCACCCCTCGTGTGCCGACGGTCAAGATAATATGGGCCTAACACCATATTCCCAATATGCCTCAATGGGCGTGTAACGGGTTCCTTTACCTTTTCCCTTTTTTTTTACATTAATTACATACAAGAATGTTAACTATATGCAGTTCATTTAAAGTGACATTGACAAGTATGTAAAACTAGCAGATTATGTTAACTGTACACGGAATAACAAAAGAAATGTTAACTATAAACTGCTCATTTAAAGTTATACTGAAAATATGTAAAAATAGCACAGGATGTTAACTATACAAGGAATAACATACATTAATGTTAACTATACATACAGCTAACATATCCTCTCATGAATACTAAATTAACATACAAGTAAAAACAACAAAAAACGACATAAAAATTACGTACTTTCGTAAATGACTGATTGTTTAGAACAGAAGGTGTGAAATGGTGTGACAAGATTATCAATGTGGAACTGACAACAAGAACCAAGTAAAAGCCACTGGAACTAAAGGTGCGAAAAAAGACGCTGTGTTGTATAGGATACACACTGAGGAAACCTGTTGATAGCGTTACAAGACAATCCTTATATTTGAAACTCCAGTGTAAAAAAAAAATATGGAAGAGATCGAAAAACATACGGAGAGGGGAACTTAGAACACCACAGGGATAAAGAAGATATGCCTTGAATGGATGACACAGCACAGGCATACAATTCTTGTACTTTTAGAACGCCTATGCTCCCTAGGGAGCAGAAAGGTAATGATGATGACGATAAATGAAATTATTTCTGAATATAAATCATCGGAATTCCATGACCATCAAAATTTACGCTCTGTATTCTTTGGATATAATAAGTCAACGAAATATATTTGGAATAAACAATTATCAAGAACTGTCATAAAGACCGTATTAGAAAACAGACAGAATACTTACAATACACAATTTAAAAATTGAGATACAAAACACATTTTTCCTGGCTGCGAAAAAAAAAAAAATAGATAAGACAGATAAGAAACACTGAATAAGACTTACGTATATTAATAGTTCAAGAACGAAAACAGCAGGTAACATATCTAACAATTCATCTTTCTATAGAAAACAAGGGACCGAACTTCCTTTAAGATCTCCATTTTCAGCGTCGGCGGTAGACAAGGCAAATGGTTGGGTGACAGTTAACATGTTCGTATGTTAGTCTTGTGAAAGACAACTTTTCGTTGCCCATTTTCTTATCAGAATACAACCCTCGCCGTATCTGAGGTAGCTCGAGCGGCTGTCGGCATCAACTTTGTAGCTGCTGATTCGAGACAATGCTTCTTGTCTGAGAAAATGACAGCAGCAACAACATCAACATCAGAAATGTGTGTACTCAGTAGATAATGTGGTTGAGAGAGGTTGCGGCGGAATGTGGTATCTGATGTCCTGATCTATGGGTTTCTTTGGGGCTGCGTTATGCCAGTATTTTTGAACATTCAGTCTGTTGAGGTATAGTTGATGTATAGTTGATGTATAGCTGGTGTATAGTTGATGTATAGTTGGTGCATAGTTGATGTACAGATGCTATACAGTTGAGGTACAGTTGAGGAATGGTTGATTTATAGTTGGTGTATAGTTGAGGAACTCCGCCAATGCCGGTCCCAAGCCCGGATGAAAAAGGAGGAGGGCGGCCTGCATGGAGGCCGTAAGGAGGCAGCCCCTCCACCATGCAAAGGCACAACAGGCCAATCACCTGTTTGCTTTAAATCATGATTACGCGAACTACAAGAGAGAAAACCGGACTGATTCTAAAGGCGACGAACTGGAACGGACTACGGACTACGACTTATGGAACTTGGAACACAAGAAGTATAAATGGGAAGGAAGAGGAGCTGGTGGAAGAGATGAGGAAAGCAAAACTAGAAATCCTGGCTATAACGGAAACGAAGAAAAAAGGACAAGGAGTCATGGATCTCGATGGCAACACGTTGCTCTACAGTGGTGTACCCATATCTGAAAGAGCTAAAGGGGGCGTGGGTTGCATTGTGGCCCAAAATCAAAAAGATAGTATCAAGGGATGGAACTTTGTCTCGGAGCGCATTATGGTTGTAAAACTAAAAGAAGGAGAAACCATAGTCAACCTGGTCATAGTGTATGGGCCAAATGAGGATGAGAGAGCAGAGGTCAAGGAGGAATTCTTCGAGCTGCTTCAAAGGACAGTGGATGACTGCCTAGATGAAGTTATTATGCTCGGAGATTTTAATGCCAGAGTTGGAAATGACCATGCTAGATGGGGTGGAGTTATCGGAAGATATGGAGAAGATACTCTCAATGACAATGGAAAGCGACTCCTTAGATTCTGCAGTGAGCAGAATCTGATCATTACAAACACAAAGTTCCCCCATAAGCGCATACATGTATACACTAGATGTGAACCAACCAAGAATGAGAAGTCAGTGATCGACTATGCCATTGTTCGGAGAAGCTCATTCAGATATGTCCGAGATGCAAGAGTCTAGAGGGGGCCAGAGATTGGAAGTGATCACTACCTGCTAACAATCAAACGAACAACTGAAAGAGTTGCTCAGCCTAGGAACTGCCCAACATCACGCAAGAAACCAAGTAAACGAGCAGGAGAAATGAGCATTAGGACCTACAAGCTGAGAGAGCCAGAAATTAAGACCAGATATCAGGGGCTTATTGCTACAGCAGTGAGCAACACAGAAGAACGACCTGATGACTTGGAAACCCTCTGGAATAAATTCAAGGATATCATAAAGACAGCTGCTGCAGAAGCATGCGGTGAAGTCCGACTTGGGAACCAGAGAAAGAGGACACCTTGGTGGACAGAGGAAGTCAAAGAGAAAATAAGAGAGAAGAAAATGGCATGGAAACAATACTTAGGAGCTAAAAACACAACAGGACAAATGGAAAAATATAGATAATATGTGACACTCAGAACAGAAGCAAAGAACAAAGTGCTAGCAGCAAAACAGAAGTCCTGGGAAGAATTTGGAGAAAAGCTAGAAAAAGATGCACAAGAAAACCAGAAATTGTTCTATAAGACCCTAAAGAACATGAGGAAAGAAAAACAATGCCCTCTCAAATTTATAAAGGACAAGCAAGGCAAATTGCTTACTGCCCCGGAGGAAGTAATGGAAAGATGGAAAGAATATTTCTCAGAACTCCTGGATGGTGAGCATGATGAAGCATCAGAAATGATAACCACTAGCACAGAAGAGAAAACCAATGATGGTGAAGATGACATAAAGATGGAAGAACTGAGGGCAGCACTAGAGAAAATCAAGATGGGCAAAGCAGCAGGGCATGATGGTATAACACCAGAAATGGTTAAGTACATGGGAGCATCAGGCGACCTATTACTCTTAAAGGTCCTACAGGCAGCATGGTGCAACAAGACCATACCAAAGGATTGGGAGATTGCCATCATAACACCAATTTTCAAAAAGGGTGACAATCGACAATGTGGAAACCATAGAGGCATATCCCTTCTCAGTGTCCCTGGTAAAATCTACTCTAGAATCCTAGAGCAGAGACTCCGACGCCTAGCTGAGCCACAATTGGATGAGGTCCAGTGCGGATTCCGAGCAAACCGAAGTACTCAAGACCTAATCTTCACACTCAGCTTCACAGACAGCTGAGTGAAAAGGCCCTTGAGTATAAGAGTGAGATCCATCTTTGTTTTATAGATCTGGAAAAGGCGTTTGACAGGGTCCCCTGGAGCAAACTTTGGGACTGTTTGGCAAGGAAGAATATTCCAGCACCTCTGATTCATGCTATACAGAGCTTCTACAAGTCTTGCAGAAATTATGTGAGGACAGCAAACCATAAGTCAGAAGAGTTCAGAACCACCACTGGTGTAAGACAAGGTGATATCCTATCACCTTACCTCTTCATACTCCTTATGGACGATGTCATCAAGGCATGTAAGGAGAGAACAAGTAAGTATTCAGTGGGGTACTGGAAGATGAGACAGGTCTATATTTCGGAGCTGGCATTTGCTGATGATGTTGCCCTGATTGCTAAATCAGAGGCACATCTCCAATCCAACCTGCAAGTCTGGAAGGAAGAGCTGGAGAAGAGAGGGATGGTCATAAGCAGCTCTAAAACAAAATCCATGGTGATATCACGAGAAGAAAGAAAACATCAGATTAAGTTGGGAGAACAGGTCCTGGAGCAGGTCGACCACTTTAAATATCTCGGAGCTATTATAGACCGAAAGGGAGGCATCAAAGAAGAGTTGGCCACTCGAAAAGCAGCGGCTGGGAGACTTTTTCAGGCCATAAATCGTGGATTCCTCAGCAAGAAAGAGGTTGGTAAGAAAACGAAGATGGCTGTATACCGCTCCACCTATGTCCCAGTCTTGACATATGGATGCGAGTCGTGGGCAATGACTACAACCCACAAAAGCCAGATCCAAACCTCAGAAATGAGGTATCTGAGGAAAGTGGTTGAAGTAACAAGAAGAGACATGGTCCGCAACCAGACGATACGTCAAGGCCTAAAATCCCATCCGCTGCAGACCCAAATAGAACAGTCCCAACTAAGATGGTTTGGCCATGTCTGCAGAATGGGAGAAGATCGGCTACCACGACAAGCATGGGAAACAAAGAGCCAGGGATCCAGACCTCCAGGACGACCCAGAGTCCGCTGGGAGGACAACATTAGACAATCTTTGAAGGACCGAGGACTAGAATGGAACCAGGCCAGGAAGAAGACAGCTGATAGAATGGTCTGGCGCTCTCTCTTCCAAACCTCTACACCTCACGGTAGAAGGGGAACGACTAAGTAAGTAAGTAAGTAAGTAAGTATAGTTGAGGTATAGTTGATGTATAGTTGATGTATAGTTGATGTATTGCTGAGGTACAGTTGATGTATAATTGGTGTATTGTTGAGGTACAGTTGAGGTATAGTTGATGTATAGTTGGTGTTTCGTTGAGGTACAGTTGAGGCAAAGTTAATGTATAGATGATATATTGTTGATGTACAGATGATATACAGTTGATGTATAGTTGGTGTATAGTTGAGGTATAGTTGATGTACAGTTGATGTATTGCTGAGGTACAGTTGATGTATAGTTGGTGTATAGTTGAGGTACAGTTGAGGTATAGTTGACGTACAGTTGAGGTATAGTTGACGTTTATTTGAAGTATAGTTAATATATTATTAAGGTACAGTTGATTTATAGATGATGTATAGCTGATGTACAGTTGAGGCATAGTTGATGTATAGGTGATTTACAGTTGATGTATAATTGAGGGACAGCTGATGTATAATTGAGGTATAGTTGATGTATGGTTGAGGTATAGCTGATGTACAGTTGATGTATAGTCGATGTATGGCTGATGTATAGTTGAGGTATAGTTCACGTATAGTACATGTATAGTTGAAGTACATGTATGAATACTGTCTGCCCATCCTATCTATGTCCCTGTGTCTTGTTCCTAGGACAACATCTTTAAGTAAAGTCCTGGACTATCCGTTTGATCGTGATGCATGGCCATTCATACCGTTCGCGCGATTTTGTGATAGTTAACAGATCTTGTCCCCACAGCCTGATAGCTGACGCTCCTCAAGTTGTTATGTGTGACATGAACCACCAATCGTATTCCATGGATCTTTCTAAAGTATATTTTTATGTAAACAGTACCCATACATCTTTGTTATAGGCTAAATAGTGACAGATTTGTCCGGTGAATAATAATCCTATATATAAAATCCCAACTTTTTCTGTCAGCGCGTAACGCTAAGGGATGCAACTTTGGTTGAAAGTTAGACAATAATTGTATTGTTTCCCTTATATGTGCTCCTCAGAAAAATTGTAACACTTACCAAAGAAGACTGCGCAAATGACGGTGTGCATGAACAGTTTGATTATACTGTAAGGAAAGAAGTCAACAAGACAACTGATAAACAGTACATGAACTGGAGACAGGAAGATACGGAGATCCATGATTTAAGTTGTACCAGATTAAAACAACAGAAAATCAAGATGCTCTTCTGTCATGTTCAGACTTTTAACATCAGATGTAAAACAAATATTTTGGTTTTTTAAAATACTTTTGAATAAGTACAATTGCCGTTAGGTATTGATGCTTTTGAATTTAATTCCCATCTTATGACGGGCTTTTACACTAGTAATAATAATAATAAATATCTATTTTAACTCCGTATGTAGCATAGAACCATCTCTGGAGCTGATTTCCTCGCAGGAAACCTGCACCAAAACATTCATGTGTTTAGCAGAAGTGGTTTCTGTAGCAATTTTGTTTGCATTATGAGGTTGTCAGCCTCACCTCATTGACACTTTATACTAGTCGCCTGTGGTTTGTCGCGAGAGACGAATGAGTTTGTATTTCGTTTCTATACCCATTGTGTGCATACCAGACAGTCGTGGGAAACCCACTAATTTTACAAGAAATGTTTACAGAACACTGAGACAACACGCAACAACATTCACCTGAAATGTTTTCACAACACGCGGACATTGCACCAACAGACTATCGGAATAATTGATACTAAGTTGCGGATATGTTTACACAGGGCCAGTGTTAACCAAGTATTGTTGTGACTAAGGGAGACTTAAAGTCTGCACAAGGACAACATGAAAGCAGTATGAATACGAAATTATAACGAGAAGAACAACACTGTACGTGCCCCAAAGGACGCACACAGACAGTTGTCTGGGAGAGGAACAACAAGGAAACGATAATAGAAAAATATTACAGGAAATGTACCCAGGAATGAGGACTGAATGTCTGACGAAAGGAAAACAAACGAATTTTCACATGACCCAAGAAGCGACCGGAAAAATAGCCCTAGGCGATTCAGACAGTATATACTGAACGAAATCTATCGTTCGGGCAATGGTATGAAAAATCATTCCGCCCGCATATACTGGTTCCATATTTCACGAGGAAGATTCAGGCCAAGTGTCAGTGAAATTCATGATATGGACATCAAGGTTAGTGTAATATAGATTTGTACCTTATATCTTAACCTCAGTCAGATTATATATACATATTTCCCATATATATAAATAAATATAACACTGTAAATACCAGTCACGTTTATTATAATATTATATCGCATACTCATAAGTACAGATTGCAATAAACACCATGCAAAGAATTATTATACTTATAAGATCGCACAGTTTCATTAATTATAATGAAGTAAATACAAGACACGTTTATTTTGTCTCTTACATTACCTGTTAACCGTACAGTAAACACCGCACAGTCATTCATTATAAGGATAAGATTTCACAGACACAAACACACCGCATGCGGAGCATAGGTTACGGGGTATTTATACGGGATTATCCTTTTATCCATCGCAGTGGTAGAGACCGGGGACCTTTGAGATACCTCAGCCTTTGTCTACTACGTTGCGGGCGTTAAATTACGGGACAAGCTTTAGAGTAGGGCCGACCGAGATACTGCGACGACACGCATCTCACACGTAATTAACGGCAACAACCTACCAATACTCCACGGGGGTCAGAAAGGAATTTACCAGGCGGTGAAGGGTCTTTCTATCATCGATTACCCACCCAAAAAGAAAGCAGAAAATACCCTGAAGGATTGCTGCATTTCTAATAGCTGTCCACGTGAAATTTAATGATCTGAAGTGGCAGTCGCCAACGGATGATTTTTACAACAAGTGCCTTTGAGAAATTTAATGATCTGAAGTGGCAGTCGCCAACGGATGATTTTTTACAACAAGTGCCTTTGAGAAATCTTGAGCGGACGTGACAAGAGCCGACGGAACGATTTTGTAAACCATATGCCTACCAAATTTATCGAGATCCTAAATTACATGCAGTAATGGACAGATTCTCCCTGTACAATTGATGCACCAACAAATACGAATATACAACATATTTCCATCATCACCACCACATGAGCAGACTATCAGCACAACGCAAGGACATCTGCATATCAGACGAAGTCTCACCCGCCTAACATTGCGTTCAACACCACACATGAACAAGACACCGTGGACGCTCGGGACAATGTCAACACTCGCATTGTGAAGGACAAAAGAACAAGCCGTGGACACCCGACGAAACCAAGTGAACCGTCCAGTGTTATTGTAGGCAGACAAAGACTTGTCCATTGTGTACAAACAACCAGAGTTTATTGACAGTTAGCGAGAGACCAAGAAACACAAGATATCCTTTTTGTTAGTATTTAGGAGTTACTTAAATTCATCATCATCATCACATCGTGTAGACTTAAGTTTAGTGAGTGTATTTTTTGCCTAACTATTATCTTCTTTTCCAGGCATAGTTAGGTTAGTTCTTATTACATTTGTATTGTTGTAACTGAATGTTGTTATATTTCAGTATTTTAATAAACGTTGTAGTTGTGGTTACATTACCCACACACGTTATTACATATATAGAGAAGGAACGAAAGTGTGCGAAAGAGACATACTGTTCTTCTTCTCTTTCTCTTCTGTTCACTCAGTGTAATAGGGGAGTGGGGGCTCGTTAGTATTATAATATAGAGAGGGAGATAGAGTGGTAGGAGGTATATGTCACGAGATCCAGAATCACTGGGGCTATATGCTGGGAACTCATCCCAAAGTCTTATATTCACCTTCTCCACTCCTGCTGCTCATCTTCAACCGGGTGCCAGGCGAATCTGAGCCATTGACAAAGCCGGCACCTCACAGATAACTCTCTTTGGTTACCCTCACAGGGGTAACGTTGTGACATAATTGTGGGCTGCAGTCCGGAATATACCTTGGGACTTGCCCTAGACTAAAACATTAAATAATTCTTTTTTGCAAATTTTGTATAAACCTATTCACTGTCTTCTATACTGTTCCTTATTCTACTTAGGTAGAGGGAAAGAACACAGAATAGAGTATTAGATAACTAGATATTCATATTAGATATTAATATTAAATTAGATTAGATATTCATAGTATATTAAGTAAGACATTGACATATGTTAGAATATTATACCATATTATTTAAGTACTGCATCTGGTTACCTAGATTGATTTGTTGTCATCATTATAAATTTACCTGAACTTTCAGTATACGGGTAATAACACGTGGGTCTTGAACAATAGGCATTGTTGAAGTCGGAGTAGCGACCCGACATTGTATAGTTCTTTTGTTCACAATTGAACAATAGTGGCTAAGCCACGCACAAGAAGCATTTTGTTAAAGTATTGTTTTCTTGGTGGGCAGGCAGTTGATGGTCAGAAATATTTGACTGGTATTCTTAGCAAGTCTTAGAATTATATTGCCAAGGTTTTCTTTAATATTGTCATTTACCTGTACGAGTGTTTCTCTTTTGGCCAAGGGCACGATTTTTATTGTCGCTCTAAATTTTTTGTTTCTCTCACATAAATTTGAGTAGCAATAGGCAGATTGAAATCTGGCTTGATCATGGCAGATTGGACGCAAATTCGCGCTGCGCTTATCCAGGAAGCAACTAGTTTAAAACTAGAAAAAGGAGAACTTATTGAATATGTGGAAAAAGCTTTAAAGTGGCACATGGCAGCTGAAGAGAGAAAAGATAAAATTGCAGAGCAAGAGAGAAAAGATAAAATTGCAGAGCAAGAGAGAAAAGATAAACTGGCAGCAGAAGTAGAGCAAAGAAGATTGACATTAGCAGCGGAGAAGGAGGAGAGAGAGCCAAGAAATTAGAAGCTGAGAGAGAGAGAGAGGCCGAGTATAGGAGATTCAAGGCAGAGTTAGTGAGAAATACGGAAGAGAGAGAGCACGTGCTTCGGATGAAGAGGTTGTGTGAAACATATGAAAAACCCAAAAGACTTGAACCGGAAATATGTATTTCGGCCCATGAAGTGACAGATGAGCTAACATATCGCCTAGAAGACACACCATCTTCGCATTGCATTACTTCATATGCAAAGAAATCCGCAGGAAAAACTGATTATGAGAAGGGCCCAGTTGGCCGGTATCAGGGGAAGAAAGACACCTTCCTTTGCAATCCACATAGAAAGGAAACTCAACAAAAATCCTTTTCTCAGAACCAGAGGCAAGGGGATAAATGGTGCCGGTATTGTCGCAGGAAAAATCACTACACCGGCGAGTGCCGAAACCGCCCTCCTCTCCATCGCATGGCGTATATAGAAACCCGAACAATGAAGGACAAAGAGTCCCGGAGAAAAGAGGGGGAAAAATCACACCCGGCGGTAGTTAATTCAATGGATTCCAGACACCGCTGCAGAGATAACGGAAAGTTATTAAAAGGCACAGAAGAACCCACTCTAATTGCGAGCGGTACCTTCGATTGATCTTGCAAGGGGACTTCGAACAAAACAATTTCACCTGGCATCACAGGGAAGAAGAAAACAGGCACTTGCCTCCTGACATCAGGAGAACAATTATTACCTCACTCCACCGGCCCTTCTACGTGGAAAGAAGCGACCGGACAGGAACAGGCATTCGCTATTACCCACGAAAATAGACAGTTGCCCACATCGCCTAAGTCTGCCTTTACCCAGGACGAGGAAAAGTCAGATCCTACCACTTTTAAAACTTACGGAGAGAAATGTGTGCCTTTAGAAGGTATAACAACACATACGATTATCGGGACAGGGTGGACGACGGACACGAAGGCACCCCCCGACTCTCTTCAAAAGGAGGTAGAAGAGGATCATGAGGAGAAAAGTGTGGTAGAGCCGGCGGAGATACAGCAGCTCAACACCCACGGGACTCCGATTCTATATGTAGGCGAGACAAAAACTAAGCAGATAGAGAGAAGGAAAGACACCAGGCGACACAAGAAGAAACAGCTTGGTGTACGCGCTTTAGGCAAGGCAAGGCGCCGACGCGCGAAATTAACAACATACTGTACCCGATACAAAAGGACAGATGGGTTGCACCGTATCTTGAATTATGACCATTCCACGGGCAAGATACACAAGATACGTAATAAGGACAAACAAGGGCCAACTTTGATCCGTCGTCGGATTCAAAGATTGGTTAGCAGAAGAAAGAAGTGGGGAAACATTTTTTATTTCGACAGAGCGAAGAAAGACACACTGAGAGTTAGTGTCAGTAAGAATGGACCACTCAAAAGAAAGAAGAGGTTTAAACCTGGCAACGAATATTACAAGGACCCTAATGCAAAGGGGCGGAAAAGGAAAAGTGATATTGTAGGGACGGCGACTAGCGCCCGGATTCCCTCGGAACGCAACGTTGTCAATAGAGAAAGAGCGGAAGAGGTATTCGATTCCAGGCTGGAATTCGATTCGAAAATCAGTTCAAGACTGGTTAGACCAGAACAATTGACTGATGGAACTGTGGAAATTCAGGTCACAGGTAACGGCGATCCTCCAATGATGGCGGCTATCGCCCGGACTCCCATTGAAGGCAGATATGTCAAGGGAGAACTACGAACGGCAGTTTTAAATGATCATACATATGAAGTCATTTTAGGCTACAAATATGTGAGTTTAGGAGACACTCGTCAATCAAGAGTCACAGCTGCAGTGCAGACAAGTGACCAAGCGAAGGAGAAGAGACAAGGAGACGAGGTTGACTTCCATCCGCAAGAGCTGAGACAAGCTCACAACAACGACAAAGCGGTAGAACCTTGTTTTAAGAAGAGACTGAAGGGAGACAATCCATCGCAACCAGGAGACTGCTTTAAACAGCAAGGACAACTCCTTAGGAAAGTAGGAAAGCGCGGATATGAGTATAAGCAACTGGTAGTACCAGCACGATATAGATTTTATATCTTAGGTATGGGACATGCTAGTGAATCTAGTGGTCAGGTCAGACAATACATCACTACGCAAAGAATCACCCACCATTATTATTGGCAGGGAATCGCAAGGGACATGGATCAATTTATCAGATCAGGTCTTGAATGCCAGAGAGGGGCATCAAATCATGGGAAAAGTGAGGAAGCCACTAGTAAGGGAAACAGACCACGTATGAGGAAGAGGAGGCGTCAACATGACGGAGAATATAATACGACTGGTCCTAAGTGTGAGCTAGAGATAGGCAAACAAGTTTTACTGTTTATCCATAGTAAACAGAACAGGTTACTGATTGGATGGCACGGGCCATACGCAATGGTCGAGAAGGCATCTCGAACCAATGATAAGATTCCAGAGGAGAATCAGCTGGAAATATATAACATTGTTCTGCTAAAGAGATACTTAGACAGACACATAACTGAAGCGGCCAACTTCAGGACACGAGCAGCCACAAAGCAGTTGAATAAAGGAAATCCGAACTCAGTACTGCAGCCCAATGCGGCTGGACAGTCATCTGCAGGCGTGCAGAAAATCACAACCCACTCTACGAACGTAGTCGAGCAGGGGCGACAACTCTTGACTACGGTCACGATATTGAAACAGGAAAGGGAGCAGCTCTTTATAGCTGATGCAGGAGAAGCAACTGAGGAAGATTGCGAGAAGAATGATTTGAACGAGGAGAACGAAGGGTTGAACCAGGAAGAGAAGGAGACCAAAGATAGTGAGAAGATACTAATAGGGGGCAATAAGGAAAGCGAAATACCCCCTAATTCGCAATAGTTCTCCCATGCTCGAACTTGTTGGGGGAAAGCTATGTCGCGAGAGACGAATGAGTTTGTATTTCGTTTCTATACCCATTGTGTGCATACCAGACAGTCGTGGGAAACCCACTAATTTTACAAGAAATGTTTACAGAACACTGAGACAACACGCAACAACATTCACCTGAAATGTTTTCACAACACGCGGACATTGCACCAACAGACTATCGGAATAATTGATACTAAGTTGCGGATATGTTTACACAGGGCCAGTGTTAACCAAGTATTGTTGTGACTAAGGGAGACTTAAAGTCTGCACAAGGACAACATGAAAGCAGTATGAATACGAATTTATAACGAGAAGAACAACACTGTACGTGCCCCAAAGGACGCACACAGACAGTTGTCTGGGAGAGGAACAACAAGGAAACGATAATAGAAAAATATTACAGGAAATGTACCCAGGAATGAGGACTGAATGTCTGACGAAAGGAAAACAAACGAATTTTCACATGACCCAAGAAGCGACCGGAAAAATAGCCCTAGGCGATTCAGACAGTATATACTGAACGAAATCTATCGTTCGGGCAATGGTATGAAAAATCATTCCGCCCGCATATACTGGTTCCATATTTCACGAGGAAGATTCAGGCCAAGTGTCAGTGAAATTCATGATATGGACATCAAGGTTAGTGTAATATAGATTTGTACCTTATATCTTAACCTCAGTCAGATTATATATACATATTTCCCATATATATAAATAAATATAACACTGTAAATACCAGTCACGTTTATTATAATATTATATCGCATACTCATAAGTACAGATTGCAATAAACACCATGCAAAGAATTATTATACTTATAAGATCGCACAGTTTCATTAATTATAATGAAGTAAATACAAGACACGTTATTTTTGTCTCTTACATTACCTGTTAACCGTACAGTAAACACCGCACAGTCATTCATTATAAGGATAAGATTTCACAGACACAAACACACCGCATGCGGAGCATAGGTTACGGGGTATTTATACGGGATTATCCTTTTATCCATCGCAGTGGTAGAGACCGGGGACCTTTGAGATACCTCAGCCTTTGTCTACTACGTTGCGGGCGTTAAATTACGGGACAAGCTTTAGAGTAGGGCCGACCGAGATACTGCGACGACACGCATCTCACACGTAATTAACGGCAACAACCTACCAATACTCCACGGGGGTCAGAAAGGAATTTACCAGGCGGTGAAGGGTCTTTCTATCATCGACTACCCACCCAAAAAGAAAGCAGAAAATACCCAGAAGGATTGCTGCATTTCTAATAGCTGTCCACGTGAAATTTAATGATCTGAAGTGGCAGTCGCCAGCGGATGATTTTTACAACAAGTGCCTTTGAGAAATTTAATGATCTGAAGTGGCAGTCGCCAACGGATGATTTTTTACAACAAGTGCCTTTGAGAAATCTTGAGCGGACGTGACAAGAGCCGACGGGAACGATTTTGTAAACCATATGCCTACCAAATTTATCGAGATCCTAAATTACATGCAGTAATGGACAGATTCTCCCTGTACAATTGATGCACCAACAAATACGAATATACAACATATTTCCATCATCACCACCACATGAGCAGACTATCAGCACAACGCAAGGACATCTGCATATCAGACGAAGTCTCACCCGCCTAACATTGCGTTCAACACCACACATGAACAAGACACCGTGGACGCTCGGGACAATGTCAACACTCGCATTGTGAAGGACAAAAGAACAAGCCGTGGACACCCGACGAAACCAAGTGAACCGTCCAGTGTTATTGTAGGCAGACAAAGACTTGTCCATTGTGTACAAACAACCAGAGTTTATTGACAGTTAGCGAGAGACCAAGAAACACAAGATATCCTTTTTGTTAGTATTTAGGAGTTACTTAAATTCATCATCATCATCACATCGTGTAGACTTAAGTTTAGTGAGTGTATTTTTTGCCTAACTATTATCTTCTTTTCCAGGCATAGTTAGGTTAGTTCTTATTACATTTGTATTGTTGTAACTGAATGTTGTTATATTTCAGTATTTTAATAAACGTTGTAGTTGTGGTTACATTACCCACACACGTTATTACATATATAGAGAAGGAACGAAAGTGTGCGAAAGAGACATACTGTTCTTCTTCTCTTTCTCTTCTGTTCACTCAGTGTAATAGGGGAGTGGGGGCTCGTTAGTATTATAATATAGAGAGGGAGATAGAGTGGTAGGAGGTATATGTCACGAGATCCAGAATCACTGGGGCTATATGCTGGGAACTCATCCCAAAGTCTTATATTCACCTTCTCCACTCCTGCTGCTCATCTTCAACCGGGTGCCAGGCGAATCTGAGCCATTGACAAAGCCGGCACCTCACAGATAACTCTCTTTGGTTACCCTCACAGGGGTAACGTTGTGACATGGTTTCATACTTGAGGGAACAATACCCATATTCTGTCTTTGTTTCCTAGGAGACCGCCGGTGACTACACAGTGTGGTTGATAATGCTGATCTCAAGATGTTGATAAAATGTTATGCTAAACTTTAACATACAAGTTTACTTATCCAAGCTTAATCATATCTTTACAATGAAGGAGAACGCAAACTTTTTCCTATCGGGACAATATTATTTTAACCTGCCTAAGTTTTTTTTTATTCAGAATGCCAAAAGTTGGTGCAATATTAAGCACTCTGTACACAATATCTATTGTCAGCATGGCAGGTACAGATTGCATTCTGACATACAGACAATAAAAATCTGGAAAGTTTAGTCTTTTGTAATCGGGCCTAAATTCCTTCATAACTACCTAGCCGAGCTCTACACAAAAACTCCATTATCTTCAGGGCAAATCTAACGTCAAAAGATTTTTTTTAATAAATAAAAAAACTCAGTGCTTGTCAATGTCCTCTGTTAGTCTCGCTGGATTCATTGTTATTTCTCTGGTTCTCTCATTCAAAGACGTTATCTCAGTATCTCTGGCTTGGGAACAACAAACAAGTGAGTCATCAAAAACCGGGGAGTCAGGAAATTTGACATTTCTTTAGTCCTGTCTTCAGACTTTAAAAAGAATATTAAGAACGGTCTGTCTTCAGACTTTAAAAAAAAAAATGTTAAGAAAGTTATGTCTCTTACACTGTATTAAGAATATTAAGAACGGTCTGTCTTCAGACTTTAAACACAAAATGTTAAGAAAGTTATGTCTCTTACACTGTATTAAGAATATTAAGAGAGTTACAAGGGGATTGACATAAGTCTTGGGCCTGACCATGAAGGAGTCACAGGAGGAAGATGAAACTTGGCACATTTAAAGTTCATCATATTTGCACTGAATGTGTAAATTACGCGTTTGTTTCTTCAATGGGTTTTTCCGCTACGGTGCACGGCGCAATGTACCCTATTGACCGGATCTGCTGCTCCAAAGATTTGACAAAACAATGGAAAAGAAGGAGGCCAGAGCTGTGATAAAATTTCTGATGTTTCAGAGAAAAACACCTACAGAAATATACAGGGAGATGGAACCAGTGTTTCGTGATTCTTGTCGTTCATATACTTCGGTAAAAAACTGGTGTCAACAGTTTAAGTGCGGACGCTCAAATGTTGCTGATCTGCCAAGATCTGGTAGACCAGCCTTAGAGTGCAACGATGAAAATGCAACAAGAGTGAAGAAAATCATTGACCAGGATCGAAAAATGACAATTGTGGAGATAGCTAGTAGAGTAAAACTAAATGAAAGAACAGTTTATAGAATTTTACACAACAGACTGAACATGAGAAAAGTGTGTGCACGCTGGGTTCCGCGACTGTTGACACGTGAACAGAAGCAAACGAGGGTAAATTGCTGTCAACAGTTGCTCAAAAAGTGTCAGTCAAAAAATTTTTTGGAGACCATGGTGACAGTAGATGAGACTTGGGTACACCATTATGACCCCGAATCCAAAATTGCCAGCATGCAATGGAAAACCCCGGGCTCCCCAACACCTGTCAAGCCGAGGGCGCAGAAATCTGCAGGAAAAGTTATGCTGACTGTTTTTTGGGACGGCAAAGGTGTCCTTTTGAAAGATTATCTGCCTCGTGGCAGCACAGTTAATGGACAGTACTATGCAGATCTTCTCACAAAACTAAGAAAGGTTGTGACCAGGAGACGAGGGATAACGCGCACTCAAAATCTTCCTTTGCTTCAAGACAACGCGCCCTCTCACAAAGCACGGCTTGTGCAGCTAGCAGCCAACGATTTGAATATTGAAATTCTTCCACACCCACCATATTCTCCAGATTTGGCTCCATCAGACATTTTTCTATTCCAAAATCTTAAAAAACAGCTAAAAGGAAATCATTTTGACAGCGATGAAGAGGTTATACTGGCATGTGATGACTGGTTTAGTTTGAAAAATAGGGTGTTCTACTCCCAAGGTCTTTTCAAGGTTAAGCAGAGATGGCAGAAGTGTGTCAATTCAGACGGTGGCTATATTAAAAAGGAATAAACACTATACAAAATTTCAGCTCTCTGTGGCATGTCCTTCATGGTCAGGCCCAAGACTTATGTCAATCCCCTTGTATATGTCCAGTCTTTAAAAAGAATTTTAAGAAAGTTATGTCTCTAACACTTTAATAAAAATATAAGGAAAGTTATGTCTCCAGACTTTAACAAGAATATTAAGAAAGTTATGCCCCTTATGCTTTAATGGGAATATTTAAAAAGTTATGTCTCCAGACTTTAAAAAGAATTTAAAAAAAGAAAATTTATATAATATAATATTGTTACTGGAGTAGTGGAGGCCACTTGCAGACCGCAAACGTGAATTTTTTGTTATAATTTGAGAATTAATATGACAAATAATATACTATATAAATGTATTATAATTAGGCTATGCAGTCCACTCTATTTGGGCATGTGGTGAGACGATGAGGGCTAGAGTATGTCGTGACAACAGGAAAGATTCAGGTAAAAAGAGTTGGAGGACAACAGAGAGATAAGATGCTGGACAGTTTGACATAGTGGCATGGAATGAGTTGATAAATAGTATTTGAGACAGGAAGTTGTGGAGAGACATGATCTCTAGACAGTGGAAGAAACATATATGATCTCGCACCTACAGATAAGACAGTTACAACCATATGCACACATATACATACATTATATGCATGCATACATGCATATATATATATATATATATATATATATATATATATATATATATATATATAATAGGTAACGATATATATATATATATATATATATACCTGCACAAACGCCCTACCGCATTATGGGGGAGGGACCTGCCAAGGATTCACGATCCTCCACGCCTTTCTTAACATTTAACTTTGTTTATCCGTCTTCCAAAACATTGAGGGAGTAAAATAACCCGAGCCTCATCCGAGCTTTTGAAGGGTCTGAACACATACATAAAAGGTAACGACAGTCTCACAGCAGACCCTGCCGTAGGGAAGCCAAGTGTTAGTGACTTCACAATCCTAGGTCCAGTTTTATGTGGCGGAGGTGACCAGTTCCCGTCCTCACCGCTTTTGCCTTCCCCAACTCAGGCACTGATGACGATCATAATGATAGTTACACACACACGTAAAGACCCATCAATGCTGACATGGACAAGATAACATGTTGCGTGTATCAGTTTAACACAACACCTGCCAGTTTGCGTACACTGGCAAAGCTGTGAGCAGTTGTTGAAGATAAAAACTGGTTTACACTCCATATCGCCCCCCCCCCCCTTTCTCACTTTTATCAACAATGAAGGTAACATATGCTACCTCTCACTTCATCTCTGTACTATTATTCCCCCCCCCCCCCGTATATTGCACTATAACAAACTCTTCTTCCCCCCCCCCCCCCTTCTTCAATCTTAAATTCAATAAATCGGGTATTTCTGCCTCCTGAGCTTAAAAGAAGCGTTTTTTTAAAGAAAGACAAGGGATTTGTGAACCGTTATTCTCTCAATCACTCTGTCGTAACTTTACATTTTATTCCTCTTCTTATCGTACTTCTCCGCTAATCCTATTTTCAGTGCATATTCACAAGGCATATCTAGCGTACTAGAGTTATAGTATCTTCTGCAAGACAATACTAACACACATTTATATATATTCACAGGGCACATCTAGCGTACATAGAGTTATAGTATCTACTACAATAATAACTAAATAATACTAACTCTCTCTAACTCTCTCTCTCTCTCTCTATATATATATATATGGGGCATATATGCCTACATCAACATGCCCCACTCCGCGGCACAACACGAGTCTATACCTGGCGGACGTGTACTAGAGATGAAGCAACAGAAGGACTAGGAGATTGTTATTCTTTCTCCTCACAGGTCACCCGAGTCAACAGCACAAGAAAATTATCAGCGGTAACACTAACATAGAACATTAACAGGCATATATACTGGGGAGCTGGGGGAAGTATAACACTAGAGAGTTATTATAGAACTCTCAGAAAAGCTTGGGGAGGTGTTGTGTATGTGGGGGGCGGGGGTACAGAAGACGAAACACCTGCTCATTGAGACTCGTATTGCTACTGCGAAGCTGCAGACTAGCTGAAGACAGAACAAGAAGTTATGGAAGACACTGCAGATACAGAGCGAGATAGAGAATGGGAAAGAAACAGAGCGGGTCAGAGTGTGAAACGAGAGTGGGATAGATATATAGAGCGAGAAAGAATGGAATAGATATAGAGTGAAAGCGGGACAGAAATACAGCAAGAGAGAGAGAGAACATGGACAGTGAGTGGGGATAAAATGCAGAGCAAGAGAGAGCGGAACAGAGACACACCGTGAATGAGAGAGAGCGAGTGGAACTAGACACACATACACAGAGAGAGAGAGGGAGAGAGAGAGAGAGAGAGAGAGAGAGAGAGAGAGAGAGAGAGAGAGAGAGAGAGAGAGAGAGAGAGAGAGAGAGAGAGAGAGAGAGAGAGAGAGAGAAACACTGATCGTGAGAGAGAGGGATAAAAACCCACACATCCTTGACAGCGAAAAGCTGAGATAGAGCACAGCTTTCGATCTCCTAACGACATATACAAACACAACAATAGAAAGACTCAGTAACCAAGGCCGACAAGGGGGCGAGGTAAATAGACACAGGGTGAAAAAAATTCACTGGACAACAAAAGAAACCAGTGAATTATTGAACAGAAATCAGAGTTGCAGCAATCGTCTTGTGTCTATTTTAAACTGTTACTGTCAGTTCAAATACAATCAAATAAAACAATCACGGCAAATAGTGTCTCGCTTACAGACGCTTACTTACTTCTCAGTCGTTCCTCTTCTACCGAGAGGTGTAGAGGTTTGGAAGAGAGAGCGCCATACTATCCTATCGGTTTGTCTTCCTCCTGGCCTGGTTCCATTCTAGTCTTCGGTCCTTCAAAGATTGACTTCCAGACTCAACAACTAGAACTCCCAACTATAAGCATTCTGATAACTGACACACTCCAATAAGATACAAGACGCTTAGCATTCACGTTCGAACCTCTGTGAAATCAACATAACTATTCGCACCTCAAACTCTTGTGTTGGAATTGTCCTTGGACAACACCGAACAATCTGAAGCCCCCTTTGTGCCTGTTGATCTCGTTTAGTAATTAACCAAAGACACCTCCATTGCTGCAATATTTGAATAATCATGACACCAAAGATAACACACAAAGACATGACAAGAAGCGAAATTAAAGGCCTTCCAGAGCTGTGTACTACTCAACTCTAGTCGGCAATATCGCTACACTAGGTCGATGTCCGGGCAAACTTCTGTTGAAACCAACCAAAATTTGTTAATACACCTAAAAATAAATGTATTCTGATCGCACCAGAAGCAGCCAACTTTCGAACAAACGAAACCATCGTCTGCAACAACTATCTTTATTCACCAGTTCTCAAACACAGTTGAAGTGGGTGCGATAATGCAAAAGCATTTGATCTTTGCCCATGAACTAGAGCTCTCAGGCAACTCCAAAGCAGGTCTTGTTGATGCGAAAAGCAACACACCATGTGAGATAGAGCCAGGAATGTCTTTAGAATTATGGCTTCATACAAAAGCCCTGATTGAAATCGCACAGATTGCCCTGCGGGCTTATTATCAGCAAATTTTGCAGACACTAACACCCAGCAATCTGAAGTCTAGTCCATTCTGAGAAAATGTTTTACACCTTCTCCTTAAACGTTAGAGATCAAAAGAGAAACAAATTAATGATAAAAGAAAATCACTATTAAAGAAACTGCTGACGACTCTACGCTTCCAGCGGGGGTTCATATTATTCCTGCAACACACATCATTCTAGCACTCACAGACAAAATCCGGGAGAGTCTGTGGTCATTGAGGACAGAACGGGACTTCCAATAGAAATGTCAGATGTATATTGCCTCTTTTTATCTCTATCCTTTTATCTGTCTTTTAAAGCCACTATTCACTATATTTCCTGGCAGTTTTTTCTCTACACATATTACAACTGATGAAAACTTCATTGAATAGTTTGATACATGTATGCCAGTAAATGAGAAAAATCATCATCATATTAACATCATCATATTAACATTATCATATTAACATCATCATATTAACATCATCATATTAACATTATCATATTAACATCATCATATTAACATCATCATATTAACATTATCATATTAACATTATCATATTAACATTATCATTTTCCTTTTTTCTTTCCATGGAGCACAGAGCTACCACTGCAGCTGGCTGTCCTTGTGATGATAGACAACTCTATACAGACAGACAGATTCAACAGAAGGTAATCCGATCGTCAGAAATAGTTCCCCTTGTAGGAAAAACTGCATGAGAAACATTCTGTGCTATGAATCATTACCAATGAAACTAAGAAAAATAGTATCTCCATCGCTGCATTTATTCACTATTTTAATGTTATTATTTTTTTTATAAAGGTGAAGGACTGACAGCGAATAAACAAATAGGAAGCTTGTTTGAACCTACTGACATGTGGCTTCTCACAAGCACTATCGTATTACCATTAACAGCTAACAAATCTAATGAAGAGGTCGGGGTGGAGAAGACATTATCAATGTTGATACGGAGAACGTAATCAACATTTATAGAACATGTTCCGAGAAGTGGAATACTGCAGCACGCGATAACAACTGGGAATAGATTAAGCGAAGAAGTGACGGAGGAAGACAGAGATAATACTAGACAGGCATGGAATGGGCGGTAGTCGCCAACAGAGCTCACAGGCACCACCAGAGACAGAGGGCCTCTGGAGAGAAATGATCGCTTCCGCTGACCGGCATGGTACTTGATGATGTCGGTACATTGGTGTAGTTCTGTCGCATATTGAACTGCAAAATATCATCATTTTTTATTGCATCATAGTAAAACTGCATTTCCCTATTTCATTGAACTGTGACGGATCAGTTGTGCACTTTTATAACTTTCATCCTCTCCGGCAGTATCACTTCTTTTCTTCATTTTCCTCACTGATCGTCCTATTATTTGGCATGTTTTATACGCTACATTTTTTCCCAGCCGCTCCCAGACTTGTTTAATTTCGCCATGTGAATCGTAATAATACCAGGCTAATTGAACAGGTCAGCGGATAATACGTTATCACGTAAGTCGTCTAGCCACCTTTGATTGAGACGATCTGTGTGGACACAAGGTGGTAGCGCACGATCGATGAAAAGAAAGCCATATTGTCTGTCTGAAAAATCCGTCTGAGGAATATACGCAAACACAGGTGATGATACGTAATCGCTTCCGCTGGACCATCTCTGTGTAATTATTACAGATAATCTGTCTGGGGAGACAATAAAATGGGAAAGCATTTAGACAAGAAGTAAGTTCACAGATTTGTTTGTGAGTGTGATAACGATGCAATCGGAAGTATTACCGCATTATTAGAAAGAGGTCACGCGTTGTAATTTTAAAATTTAATATTTTAAAACACGCGGGGGATATGATTTAACACCCCGTCCCATTTAGTTCTAAAGAGCTTACCATTGGCTTAATTTGAGAACCGGAATAGACTCTGACTTTCATTGGCAAATTCGTCGGATGTACAATCTGGGATTTGAACTGAGAAATGGAAATATAATCTAGCGAAATCGGAGTCACAAATCAGACTGCATCGCACCGTCAAATTAGCAACTCCCAGAAGCCAGAGAAACATCGGACTAAGAATTCCAAAATTATGAGTGACAGATCGAAGTATGTGGGCAACGTGGAAACTTAAAAGTAAACCCGCATTTTTAAATACAGAGACTGGAGACCTAAGGAATCAGATCACCCGTCATAAGAGGAAAACTAAAATTTCGCAGACCAATTGATTCGAAAGCATCTAACTTAAGTTGCTGTGTCCATTCTAGCTGTGCCAGGAGATTGTGATCCCAAAAGTTATTTTAGGTTCATGTCACGAAGCTATCAGACTGTTCATGGTACGTAGCTGCAAGACGAAAGTTCGACGCCACTAGTTGTGAGTTAAAAGCAGGGAATCAGCATTAACCGCCTAAATTGGGCAAGTTATGTGGAAAAAGTGCCCTCATCACAGAAGAATTGACAAAACCATGGCTGCAGGACTCACTTAGACCAGCTAAGTTTATTAAAGAAACAGCAAAAGGACAATTGTTTTTTTTAAATCCTCAAACCAAGTCTCAGTGAAGACAATTTTATTTACATATAAAGTTCACCATCATTCCATCGCTATTTTAACCTGTTAAGACTAATTGATTATTAAATGTGTTACATGTTATTTTAAAACAAAACAATCATAGTTCATTCAGTTATTATAGGTATGAAAGCAAACGTATGAGCAAGACATTTTAATATATATATATATATATTTACATCTAGACATTTATTTACATCTATAGAGCAAATACTTATAAAATAGAATTTCGCTGGATTTACACCAGCTGTGGGCTTGAACGGGCTAAAACCATTGCTTAATTCTTCACAAAAGGCGACGGATCAGATATAAGTTAATAGTGCTCTGCCTATGCAGCATTGTTCTTGACTTCTGAAAACATCTTGTGAACACTCACTAGAGATAGAAGCGTCATTATCCTTCTATCTATAACTCTGCCAAGAGTAATCTTGTGCGAAGGTAGACACATTTGAAGACCCATATGAGATACTCTTGAGTGTTGGACACCGGTGGACCACTACTGCAGAGCTAAGGGGAGGCAATCCGTGACATATATATGGTTTAAAAACGGACAGAGAATATCAAGAATGTAACAAGAGATTATTGCCTACAGCAGTATATGGTGTTAAGGAGATCTGTTGGAGCTCTCAAATGTCGCAGTATATGATGTTAAGGAGATCTGTTGGAGCTCTCAAATGTCGCAGTATATGGTGTTAAGGAGATCTGTTGGAGCTCTCAAATGTCGCAGTATATGGTGTTAAGGAGATCTGTTGCAGCTCTCAAATGTCGCAGTATATGGTGTTAAGGAGATCTGTTGCAGCTCTCAAATGTCGCAGTATATGGTGTTAAGGAGATCTGTTGGAGCTCTCAAATGTCGCAGTATATGGTGTTAAGGAGATCTGTTGCAGCTCTCAAATGTCGCAGTATATGGTGTTAAGGAGATCTGTTGCAGCTCTCAAATGTCGCAGTATATGGTGTTAAGGAGATCTGTTGCAGCTCTCAAATGTCGCAGTATATGGTGTTAAGGAGATCTGTTGCAGCTCTCAAATGTCGCAGTATATGGTGTTAAGGAGATCTGTTGCAGCTCTCAAATGTCGCAGTATATGGTGTTAAGGAGATCTGTTGCAGCTCTCAAATGTCGCAGTATATGGTGTTAAGGAGATCTGTTGCAGCTCTCAAATGTCGCAATGATTCTCACAGAACGAATACAAAGAAAAGCACAAAACATTGTCATCAGCAACTTCAGTAGGAGGGATCCCATTGAGGCATATTGGGAATATGGTGTTAGGCCCATATTTTCTTGACCATTAGCACACTAGGGGTGATGTGGTCAGCACTACGCCGGCAGCCTTAACCTTCCCACAGTTGCTCAGGTACCCATTTCATGAGGCTGGGTCGACTCCGGAGCCGTTTGTGGTCGAAAAAATCCCACCTTAACTGGGGATCAAACCACGGACCACCGAGATAGGAGGCCAGTGCACTAACCACTGCGCTACTGCGGCTCTACTTCAGTAGCAATTCTTCATAGTCTCTGAAAGGCATTTCCGTTGAAGACGCCCTCCTGCATCTGTTGACACATGCAGAAATCCACCGGCTGTAGAGAAGCGAACATGGCGAGATTATATGGCGGAATTATACTCACGGGCTTGTTATTTAGAGCTCTTCTGACTCTATAAATATGAAGCGCTTTAGTGTGTTCAAACAGTTTTCATCCCATGTCGCACCCGAAGACTTCCCACGATTGAAAAAACTAGTATTGTTGCTTCCACTAAGCACGTAAACAGAGATGACAAAGGTAAGGCTGTGGATGCGGCTAGCAAACTCATCGTGTAAAACAAATGATTATGGAAACAACCAAAGCAAGCGTGCTGAAATTAATAAACTGCCTTAGTGCAGACTTCTTGCAAGGACGTCAGCCACAGTGATGGCCCCATGGTCAAACAAGAAACATTCATTTATAGACAGAGTTCCTGACACGATTACACAGAGCACGCCTATAGGAGGATTTCGCTAATCTCATGCCTTAAACTTTCCGCCAGCAGTATAGCAGCGGGCTACACATACAGGAACAGTCTAACATACAGGAGATCTAAGCTGGTCATCGCGACCGACGAAGTGAATGTGTACGGCTATTTTAGCTGTGAGTCGTATTTGATGGCTATCGTTGAAGTTCTGCGGTGAACGACGGGCTACAGCCCGCAGCTTAAACTACGCATTACCAACGCCCGTATTTGCGGGCCTGCGTTGTGTCAGCAAATATCTCAATGTATATTTTAGAATTTGGACATTCTAAGTGGGACCTCACCCAACAACTATATATGCTAAATGTTTACTTGCCTGGTCTATAAGTATCAGTGATATTAGTATGCGGCGTGGACGAAAACAAATGTAATGACAAAATAAAACTGAAATAGTAATCTAAGAAACAAATGCAAGAACAGTCATATTTCATTATTATAAACCAGATTACAAGGCACTCCTCGTTTTGAAAAGACAGGCGGAGAAGATGACTGGAGACAGAAATAAAAGGGATGAGGAAAATAGAAAGACCTAGAGCTGTTGGCACAAGACAGGAGGAAATGACATGCTTTTGTTGAAGGTCTATGCTCCTTGAGAGGGGGCCTTAAAGGTATCAAATGAATGACTATACCAGAATTATGAAACTATAAAACATATATATCTCCTCCTTCCTCTCCTCTGTCACACACATACACGGACACTCTCTACTTTCTTGCTCAAGACTCTGCCCCCAGGTCTTCACTCATACCCTTAAAGAGCTCATAGCTCACACCTTTATATCTACCATGGTCAGTCCCCTTTTTATATACATTTTATTTATAAACATTTTGCCTATTTTCTGCTCACTGATTTATCTTCCCGCTGCTCGAAATCTTACCTGGGTATCTTCTATATGGTTTTATGCGAGACACAAGGTCTCGCGACCACGCATAAAGTTATGACACACCGTGATAGAAACGTACGCGATGGGAAAAAAATACGATACGACCACGGATGTTGAGGAACTGTAGAGTTGTAAAACTGATAACGAGAGCCACACAAATCATACACGTAAACACTCTTCGCGCAGAAATACAAATCTATCCCATAGAAGTAACAGTAACACAAGAATACAAATATAAATCTATCTCGCTGAAGTAACAATAACACATGAATACAAATATCAATGTATCCCGCTGGAGTAACCGTAAAACAAGAATACAAATATACATCTATATGTAACAGTAACACAAGAATATAAGCATAAATCTATAGCGCCTAAGCAACAGTAACACATGAATACAAATATTCAAACACCTATCCGACAGGAGTAACAGTACCACAATTATACAAATATAAACATATCCCACTGAAGTAACAGTAACACAATAATACAAATATAAATCTATCCCACTGAAGTAACAGTAACACAATAATACAAATATAAATCTATCCCACTGAAGTAATAGTAATACAATAATACAAATATAAATCTATCCCACTGAAATAACAGTAACACAATAATAAAAATATAAATCTATCCCACTGAAATAACAGTAACACAATAATACAAATATAAATCTATCCCACTGAAGTAACAGTAACACAGTAATACAAATATAAATCTATCCTGCTGCAGTAACAGTAACACAATAATATAAATATAAATCTATCCCACTGAAATAACAGTAACACAATAATATAAATATAAATCTATCCTGCTGCAGCAACAGTAACACAATAATACAAATATAAATCTATCCCACTGAAATAACAGTAACACAATAATACAAATATAAATCTATCCCACTGAAATACAGTAACACAATAATACAAATATAAATCTATCCCACGGAAATAACAGTAACACAATAATACAAATATAAATCGATCCCACTGAAATAACAGTAACACAATAATACAAATATAAATCTATCTTGCTGAAGTAACAGTAACACAATAATACAAATATAAATCTATCCCACTGAAATAACAGTAACACAATAATACAAATATAAATCTATCCTGCTGAAATAACAGTAACACAATAATACAAATATAAATATATCTTGCTGAAGTAACAGTAACACAATAATACAAATATAAATCTATCCCACTGAAATAACAGTAACACAATAATACAAATATAAATCTATCCTGCTGCAGTAACAGTAACACAATAATACAAATATAAATCTATCCCACTGAAATAACAGTAACACAATAATACAAATATAAATCTATCTTGCTGAAGTAACAGTAACACAATAATACAAATATAAATCGATCCTGCTGCAGTAACACAATAATACAAATATAAATCTATCCTGCTGAAGTAACAGTAACACAATAATACAAATATAAATATATTTTGCTGAAGTAACAGTAACACAATAATACAAATATAAATCTATCCCACTGAAATAACAGTAACACAATAATACAAATATAAATCGATCCTGCTGCAGTAACAGTAACACAATAATACAAATATAAATCGATCCTGCTGCAGTAACAGTAACACAATAATACAAATATAAATCGATCCTGCTGCAGTAACACAATAATACAAATATAAATCTATCCTGCTGAAGTAACAGTAACACAATAATAAATCAAGAACACATTAAAAATTTTACCAATATGAAGTAACAGTAACACAGTAATACAAATATAAATCTATTCCACTGAAGTAACAGTAACACAATAATAAATCAAGAACACATTTAAAATTCTACCCAGATGAAGTAACAGTAACACAAAAGAATACGAAATACAAAAAACACGATTGAGAAAAAAAAATACACGAAATAAAATTAACCCTTAAAAACTGCACGCATTAAAAACTATGTGGGGGTAAAGTTTGGAGAACAAAACGTAACCACCGTATAACACAGATTGTAGGTAAACGAGAGACCCTAAAATTTATACCAGGAATAAATCTGCCAGACATACAGTGAAGATGATACGCAGAGATACATCTTTTTCTTGTCTCTTCATTCATCTCCTCCAGTGAGGAAGATAAGGGCATGAAGCATAAATGTCTGACTAAATGGCAGTTTAAGGAAAAACAAAAACAAAAAACTGCCCTCTTCCAGGCGACCCCGAAGATTTATCGAAACAAACAGGAAAATGTCCAGGCAGGTTTAAAACCTTGGCCAGACAGGCTTTATTAATGTTGCTTGGATATACAAGCTGAGGTAGACTTTACTAATGTTGCTAGCACATACAAGTTGAGACAGACTTTACTAATGTTGCTAGCACATACAAGTTGAGGTAGACTTTACTAATGTTGCTAGCACATACAAGTTGAGACAGACTTTACTAATCTTGCTAGCCACAATACGTAAGCCTATATTTACATTACTGAAGTAACCCATCAACTATAGCTATTGAAGACTGAATTAAATTTGAGAAAATGACTGAAATAAGAACTCAGCAACTAGCTCATTAAATTCAGTGCTAATTTTCATAATACAGTCTCTTTACTGTCTAGTGTGTTTTGACTGTAGCATTGAAGGAACGTTAGACAACTTTCAATCGTCCAGTCTATATTGACTAGCAAAAATGACGGACAAAATTTACAATTGTTCAATCTGTGCTGACTAGCAAAAAAGAAGGAAAGATAGATAACTTTCAATTGTCAAATCTGTGCCGACCAACAAAAATGGAGAAAAGATAGACTTTCAATTGTCCCATTTGTACTGACTAGCAAAAAGTAATGACAGATAGACAACTATCCAGTCTGCGTTGTCTGGCAAAAATGAAAGAAAGATAAACAACTTTCAATAGTCCAGTCTGCGTTAACTGGCAAAAATTAATGATAGATAGACAACTTTTAATAGTCTAGTCTGCACTGACTGGCAAAAATGAATGACATATAGACAACTTTCAATAGTCCAGTCTGCGTTAATTGGCAAAAATGAATGAAAGATAGACAACTTTCATTAGTCCAGTCTACATTGACTGGCAAAAATGAACGAAAGATAGACAGCTTTCAATAGTGCAGTCTGCATTGACTAGCAACAATGATGGGAAAGATAGACAACTTTCAATTGTTCAGCCTGCATTGACTGGCAAAGAAGGAAAGATAGACATCTATCAATAGTCAAGTCTGCATTGACTGGCAAAAATGAATGAACGATAGACAAACCTGACAACACCGTGTACCAATAAACCGTCTATGATCACAAACAACAGAAAATAACAATTAAAACGTTTCCTACAAAATGTATCTAATCCGTCATGAACCACGGCCATATCTACTTTCAGAATATAGATGAAAGACTTTCCAACGTCCAACAGAGACAAGACAATTCAGCAGATTTACTTAACTGGCTATTAACGAAGCATTATTTAATAAGGGGTGTCTGACCGCACATTCCCAGCACATGAATTTTACAAACCTGTTGAATAATAAAAGTTTTGGGTTATTAGCACTCTTATATCCGGTTCATTCGCAATATAAATTACAACAAATCAGCTGTTTACCTCTATTTGATTGCGAAACCAACTCCATTCTTGATGCTTCGACCTTAGATCAGTGGCTTCAACGGCAATGCTTGATACGACTGTTTGTTTCCAAGCAGAATTTCCTCAGCCGATAAATAAGACAGGCACTCAACTATAAAACGTACTCGTGTCAGCAACATCAGGAGAACAAAACCCCGCTAACACAGCTACCACTGTTGGTACGAATATTTGAACAGACGAGCTCTGAATACGCCAGTGCACCGTTTAGCACCATGCGTTTCCGCTAAAAATGCATCTACAGGGAACGTAGCCAACAGCTAGGGATTGAACAATAGGCAGCGTTAAATCAAGATTGTAACTCTGCATAATGGAAGCAATAATGTAAACGCGGTTGACCAATCAGGGAACGGCCTGACCAGCAGCCCTTAAGAATAGCACCGTTCTTGCTAGTTGCATCAATCAAAGTGCCGACGGGAGGGCACACTGGGACGGCTTTGTTATTTCTTATCAGTGTCTACAGCGCCAACAAAGAGCGCCCTTCAAAACTGTGTTCAGAATTATAACCACGTAGCTGATTACGAAAATGACAGTGGGTAGCGGATCTCCCTTTCCAAGGAGACCATTGTTATATTTTCCAGAAAAAAACCCATTAAAAAAAACGCTACAGCGCTGTTAGAGCTTCGCTCACCTGGCTGAAATCAGATCAGAAGTCAAGTTATTCCTACTGAGTAGAACGGAAGTCGCAGAATGTGGGGAGTTGAGATAAACTTCATCAACATACAAAACTTCGTGAACGCCGCCATATTTGCAGCCGTAAAAGCAGCGTGAACATTACGCCACAAAGCAAGGACTACATTTAATTAGAGCTTTGTTGTCTATTCTTACAATCGACATATGTTTTAGCGTGTGAACTGTCACGCTATACGTCACATATATCTCTCTCACATATTTCTTATTACTGTATTTATTTTCCATTGTACATTGTTCCTATATTATCTTATTGCTATAAGTTCCTTCTAATTTGTTTCTGAACTCATGCAGTTGATTGATTGATTTGACATAGCGGTGCGTAACATTCAAGATATGAAAATGAAAATTAGATGGGGGAAAAAAACAATTCTGGAATTCAAATGAAATTTTAGAAAATTCACGCAGAACTTTCTGTGCCAGTGGAACAAGAGATGAGAAGAAGACGCTGGCGATGGATAGGACACACACTGAAGAAGCATGTGGATAGCATTACAAGGCAGTCCTTGTTGTGGAATACCAAGGTTAAGAGAGGCAGAGGCAGAAACACATGGAGAAGAGAACTGGATAACAGAAGTGAAAATGATGAGGAAAACATGGAAAGAACTTGACCTGATGGCACGTGATAGGAGGATCTAGCATGTGTTTGTTGAAGAACTATGCTCCTTGGGAAGCTAAAGAAAACTGATTGATTGAAACCTACGTACTTCTTTCCCACAGTACAAACACGTAAATATATAACAAACCTTCTTTCCCACAGTACAAACACGTCAATATATAACAAACCTTCTTTCTCACAGTACAAACACGTAAATATATAACAAACCGTCTTTCCCCACAGTACAAACACGTAAATATATAACAAACCTTCTTTCCCATAGTTTAAAATAGTAAATATTTAACAAACCTTCTTTCCCACAGTACAAACACGTAAATATCTAACAAACCTTCTTTCCCACAGCACAAACACGTAAATATATACCAAACCTTCTTTCCCACAGTACAAACACGTAAATATATACCAAACCTTTGTTGTTTCGTTTTTTTATTTGGTTTAAAAAAAAAAAAGTGTTTTAAAGTATGGATCATGATTGCTTTGTTTCTCTCATTTCCTGTGTCACATTTCTTCTTCTGCTTCTCTTCTTTCTTTGTCTCTTTCATAAATCTAAAATGATCAAGACGCTGACAGCCATGAAAAAAAGCCTGATAAATGTGGCTTCTTCCTGTCTCCACGGAAGTAGCGAAAGATAGCCTGAAAATGTGTTATCTGTAACATGAGCACGCAGTGTTTCAGCCAGGTAGTTTCTGGGGGACAACCTGGTTTTACGTGTAGGATACAACCCACACAAACACACAGTGAGAGAGAGAAAGAGAGAGAGAGAGAGAGAGAGAGAGATACGCATGCTGCCATCCATAAGATGGTAAGCCAGCTTCTCTCGGTACACCGCTAGATCGACAGCAGTGAACAAGCGTCAATGCAAGACTCTGAAGGCCATCAACAGCAGTGGACAAGCGTCAATGCAAGACTCTGAAGGCCGTCAACAACAGTGGACAAGCATCAATGCAAGACTCTGAAGGCCATCAACAACAGTGGACAAGCGTCAATGCAAGACTCTGAAGGCCATCAACAACAGTGGACAAGCGTCACTGCAAGACTCTGAAGGCCATCAACAACAGTGGACAAGCGTCAATGCAAGACTCTGAAGGCCATCAACAACAGTGGACAAGCGTCAATGCAAGACTCTGAAGGCCATCAACAACAGTGGACAAGCGTCAATGCAAGACTCTGAAGGCCGTCAACAACAGTGGACAAGCGTCAATGCAAGACTCTGAAGGCCATCAACAACAGTGGACAAGCGTCAATGCAAGACTCTGAAGGCCGTCAACAACCGTGGACAAGCGTCAATGCAAGACTCTAAAGGCCGTCAACAACCGTGGACAAGCGTCAATGCAAGACTCTAAAGGCCGTCACTAGTGCCACTGAAACTTTATCTATCACCCTTCAGCTACCAAGGGCGTATAGAGGTCTTCAACAAACGTATACTAAGTCTTCCTGTCCTGTGCCATCAGCCCAAGGTGTTTCCGTCTTTCTCATTGCTGTCATGTCTATCTCTAATTCTCTTCTCCGTCGGTTCGTTGGTCTACCCCTACCCCTTACCCCGGGAATCGCCACTGGTACTCAGGTAAAACAAATATATGTTTTGTATTCTGTTTTCTAAACTACTCTCTTCGGGTTGGTAAAAATGGGTTGCTGCAATTTTGTCTTTCTCATAAAATGTCACATTATTGTGTATGCTAATATCAAAGAAGGCAAAGCTTTGTATAATGTCCAGTGTTGTATAATGTCCAGTGTTGTATAATGTCCAATGTTGTATAATGTCCAGTGTTGTATAATGTCCAATGTTGTATAATGTCCAATGTTGTATAATGTCCAGTGTTGTATAATGTCCACTGTTGTATAATGTCCAACGTTGTATAATGTCCAGTGTTGTATAATGTCCAGTGTTGCATAATGTCCAGTGTTGTATAATGTCCAGTGTTGTATAATGTCCAATGTTGTATAATGTCCAGTGTTGTATAATGTCCAATGTTGTATAATGTCCAATGTTGTATAATGTCCAGTGTTGTATAATGTCCAATGTTGTATAATGTCCAGTGTTGTATAATGTCCACTGTTGTATAATGTCCAATGTTGTATAATTTTCAATGTTGTATAATGTCCAGTGTTGCATAATGTCCAGTGTTGTATAATGTCCAGTGTTGTATAATGTCCAGTGTTGTATAATGTCCAGTGTTGTATAATGTCCAAAGTTGTATAATGTCCAGTGTTGTATAATGTCCAGTGTTGTATAATGTCCAGTGTTGTATAATGTCCAGTGTTGTATAATGTCCAGTGTTGTATAATGTCCAGTGTTGTATAATGTCTAATGTTGTATAATGTCCAGTGTTGTATAATGTCCAGTGTTGTATAATGTCCAACGTTGTATAATGTCCAGTGTTGTAAAATGTCCAGTGTTGTATAATGTCCAGTGTTGTAAAAGGTCCAGTGTTGTATAATGTCCAAAGTTGAATAATGTCCAGTGTTGTATAATGTCCAGTGTTGTATAATGTCCAGTGTTGTATAATGTCCAGTGTTGTATAATGTCCAGTGTTGTATAATGTCCAATGTTGTATAATGTCCAATGTTGTATAATGTCCAGTGTTGTATAATGTCCAATGTTGTATAATGTCCAGTGTTGTATAATGTCCAGTGTTGTATAATGTCCAGTGTTGTATAATGTCCAAAGTTGAATAATGTCCAGTGTTGTATAATGTCCAGTGTTGTATAATGTCCAGTGTTGTATAATGTCCAGTGTTGTATAATGTCCAATGATGTATAATGTCCAGTGTTGTATAATGTCCAGTGTTGTATAATGTCCAATGTTGTATAATGTCCAGTGTTGTATAATGTCCAATGATGTATAATGTCCAGTGTTGTATAATGTCCAGTGTTGTATAATGTCCAATGTTGTATAATGTCCAATGTTGTATATTGTCCAGTGTTGTATAATGTCCAATGCTGTATAATGTCCAGTGTTGTATAATGTCCAGTGTTGTATAATGTCCAGTGTTGTATAATGTCGAGTGTTGTATAATGTCCAAAGTTATATAATGTCCAGTGTTGTATAATGTCCAAAGTTGAATAATGTCCAGTTTTGTATAATGTCCAATGTTGTATAATGTCCAATGTTGTATAAAGTCCAATGTTGTATAATGTCCAGAGTTGTATAATGTCCAGTGTTGTATAATGTCCAATGTTGTATAATGTCCAGTGTTGTATAATGTCCAATGTTGTATAATGTCCAGTGTTGTATAATGTCCAGTGTTGTATAATGTCCAATGATGTATAATGTCCAGTGTTGTATAATGTCCAGTGTTGTATAATGTCCAATGTTGTATAATGTCCAATGTTGTATATTGTCCAGTGTTGTATAATGTCCAATGTTGTATAATGTCCAGTGTTGTATAATGTCCAGTGTTGTATAATGTCCAGTGTTGTATAATGTCCAGTGTTGTATAATGTCCAAAGTTATATAATGTCCAGTGTTGTATAATGTCCAAAGTTGAATAATGTCCAGTGTTGTATAATGTCCAATGTTGTATAATGTCCAATGTTGTATAAAGTCCAATGTTGTATAATGTCCAGAGTTGTATAATGTCCAGTGTTGTATAATGTCCAATGTTGTATAATGTCTAATGTTGTATAATGTCCAGTGTTGTATAATGTCCAAAGTTGTATAATGTCCAAAGCTGTATAATGTCCAGTGTTTTTCAGTGGCGAAAATTGTATAATGTCCAAAGTTGTATAATGTCGAAAGTTGTATAATAGCCAGTTTATATAATGCCTAGCTTTGTATTAATGTCTAATGTTGTATAATGTTCAGAGTTGTGTAATTCCAAAATCTGCATCCAAATTCTAATTTCAGTAATTTTGGGCATTTCGCTGATAAAATAAAATAGTTAAACAAATGTATAAAAAGTTTAACGTCTTCTGGAAATTAGTCCCCTCAGATGATTGTTGCAAGTCGCTATGGCAACACAATGGTGTAGCAATTACTGAAAACGCGTGAACAATTGTAATGCTCTTTTAGCAGCACAAGAAAACTCTAGTGCGGACACAGATTAGAATAAAAAACAACAACAACAATAACAAGAAGCGACAATAGTTTGAAAAGACAGATAAAACTAGGAAGCTGATGACAGACTAATTGAGTAAAAGCTCTTGTCAAAGTACGACATGACCGAACTCATAAATCTGCCAGCACAATGAAATCATTAAACATAACAGATTTCCGCACTGGCTGATCGAAATGGAGGGAATACAAGTAGATGAATGACGTGAATTTGTCTGGTGTATTCACTAGAATAATGAATTTTCAACGGATAATAGAAATAGAAAGAAAAGACGCAAGAAGAATGCCTTTAAAATCTCCTATGACTCTTTCCTTCAAGCTAAAATATGTTTCTTTTTTCTTCTTCTTTCTTGTGGCTTATATTTTGACATAAAAAGTTGAGATCGAACTGTTCTAGTCCCGAGGTAGGCTCGGGCGTGAGTGCGCTTCGTATTGTTGCACATACGCATGCCCAGCTAATGCGTCCGTCTGCAAGCTTTTCAGCACTGGTGCTCCTGAGACCTGGAGTCTGTTAATCATTCAGTCCCAGTTTCTTCCGCATCTTCCTCTATAATAGCTTGTGTCCTTTTGCCATTGTCTCTGTTACCATCAAATTACCTCTGCTTTCTGCATTCTCCACAAAATGTTTTCTCCTTTACTCACTCTCAAAATGTTTTCTTTCAATCAGCTTCGTTTCCGGCTGCGGGAAACGGCAAACGCGCATTTCAAACAATTGGAATTTAATGGAGTCTCGTCACAAAAGGAACTCTTGGCTTTTATGCCGGTAAGAAATTTCAGAAATCCTCTAGGGTTGTCAGAAGCAACGCCGACCGAGGCTCGGCACAACTGAGAGTTTTAAACAATAACTGAGAATGATAACTCGCAATAGCCTTCAGTCAACAAAGGGAAACAAATCCAGTGATGGGCAAATTAATGAGTTTTTAAGATTGTTAATACAGTACATGAATTTATTCATGGGTGCTCGAACTCGTCCTGAAGGGCTAGATTCTAACCGTTAGATTTATGGCAGCAAATTAAGACAAATAACATCGTTCTTTCCTTCTATCTTTTTTTTTGTTGTTGTTAGAGAAAAATTAATTACTCCCCTTGGTAGAAAAAAACCTGAAGAAGACGGAGTAGGCAGTTTAAAGTTATCCAGGGAGACAATTAAATGCAATGAACTCTTCGTTATAATAAATAACGCGCTGGCAGCAAAACAGAACGCACATTCGTACCTTACCCGCGCGTGTTAAACAAAAAAAAAATTTGCTTACGAATATTTTATTTGTGACGCGTCAACCCGAAAGCTAATGTTATTGTCAATAATACAAACTAAACATTTATTCAGATCATCCGTAAGGGGAAGTAAAAAAGATGAGCACTAAAACAGAAGAGAAGTCGCTTATTGGACAGCAGCTATGCAAACAATACAAGGGAGACTATTTCGCTCAAACAACATTCTTTTGTAGCAGAAGGAGGATTAACCGACATTCCGTCAAGATGATTGGAGGCAGATCTAGGACTCCTGCAGGTTTCTGCACCTTGCATATTTCTAAACGTGGAAACATCAACAAAGGCTGGGAAGGTAAGACATTTGTTCATCTACGCACAAAAAAAAACTCACAGCGTCCACAACGAACAAAACCCCATCCGAGCTTCATCGTCAGGGAGTTTAAAAATGTAGCCAAGTCATTAAAATGTAAACAAGGAGACGTTTATTTTTATGGAATGCGACAGGGGTAACTTACTCCTGTCTCTTTTCTTTTGTTTTAAAATGAGTCTTTGGATGCCAGGATGTGAAGCGGTAGGCGCACGTTACTGTAGCGCTAGAGAATGCCAACAAGGCAACATTACCCAGATAGGCGGGCAGAGTTTTTGCAAGACAGACCATTTTGTTTTGAAGTTAATGACCTGTGGCTCTCTCTCTCTCTCTCTCTCTCTCTCTCTCTCTCTCTCTCTCTCTCTCTCTATCTCTCTCTATCTCTCTCTCTTTCTCTTTCTTAAACCCCGTGTCTCCTTACGCAGATTTCTGGAATTATTCCGCAGTTAACAAGATCTAGAGAAGAATAGAAGCTAGGCAGCATGAGATTCTGCTGTTAAAATGGATACACACTTCTGTGTCCAATAAACAGAAAATTCAAGATGTTTCTGAATTAAAAAAAAAACAAAAAAAAAAAAAAAAAAAAAAAACAGGTGTTTAGACCCTATAGTTCGAATTTTAAAAAGCAATAAAAACGTTATTTTAATCCAGAAGAGTTTTTTTTCTTAAATTTTATAATTTTATGAGTTGTAAATATATGAAGATTTCACACTGATTGCATATTTGAAAGCGCGAATATAACCTGGGGCAGATGCGAAACATGAAATCAAGAAGAGAATATGAATGGTCATAGCTACATTCAACAACATGATACAGATACTAACACCTTAACAACTAATTCACAAATTCAAACTGAGAATCATCAAATGCTATATATCGTATATATATATATATATATATATATATATATATATTATATATATATATATATATATATATATATATATATATATATATATATATATATATATATATATATATACATATATATATATATATGTGACAGCGCCATCTTGAGGTCTGTCGTTCTCGGCGATGGCCCCATCTGGGCAGTCATATTGTCTATGTGGTTTAGTGCCTTTTGATCACGTTATCTTCAAGCAGATTTATTACAAGGCCATAATAAGCCTACATATTAGTTGTGTTTTTGCTCTAGTTGTGTATATCTGTGTTTTCATGCATTCTGGAGCATAATCGCGTGTGTTATCTGTGTGGCGCAGATTAATGCGCGTAAGCGCGCAGTAAATTGAGTGGTTAGGCCAGGGCCTATAAAAGGGGGTAGCAAGTGGCGAAACTGGGATTGTTGAGACAGCCGCCCAGTGAGAACAGACGAAGAAGACACACAAGAGCCAAGCTGTAAATGCCTTGAGCACGTGAGTTAATTTAAATTAGCATTAGTTTTCTAGGATTCTGAAATTATATCGATGTGGCTATTTTAATGTTTAATGGAATAAATAGATAGATAGATAGATGTGAAAGTTTAAGAGCGATTATTTCATTCTTCAGAAAGGCAGACATAGTGTGAGGCTATTTCACTGCGAAATTTAGATAAGATTAACAAGTACTTAGATGATATCAGGTGGGGACCGGTGTGGTTTGCCTCAGCATGAAGCATTCAGATGCTCTTGCAGTAGTGGTTTCGCATGCCTCATTTTCTGTATGTTTTTCTGTATGGTAAGTGTTATTATCCATGCTATTGATGTTCCCTTAGACGTTGTTTTATTTATTATTTTTCAGACAGTCTATGAACACTGACTTGGTGTTCGTTTGATTGTTCGTTTGATTGTTTGTTGGATTGTTCGTTTGGTGTTCGGTTGTGTTCGGTAGAATTAAATGTTGATCTGCATAAGGCTTTGGATTGCTTGAATTGTTAAGTCTGCTGCTGAGAGGGTTGCAAGCAACCAATAATTGCAACCCCTGTCAAACGATCCTTTATAAATTTTCTTAGTGCACGGGTCTGGGGTGTGAGGTAACACCTAGCCCCTGTCACACACATATATATATATATATATATATATATATATATATATATATATATATATATATATATATATATATATATATATATATATATATATATATATATATATATATTTTTTTTTTCTTTTTTTTTTCTTCATTATTGTGTGGTATAGAACATGGACAATGAACAAGCAATTAGAGCAAAGAACTGAGGCTTTTGAGAGTGGATGTATATAAGAACGGGCCACGTCTCATAGACAAAGAAGAAAACAGAGGGCGCTAGTAAACCTAGGAAGGAAAAGATAATTAATGAAGGAGATCAAAATTAGACAGCAACAATATTTTGACCAAGTAAAAAGACTTCACACCGGACACTGAAGACTTTAAGAAAAGGCAGCGTGGAAGGTAAACGTGCAAGGGGAAGACAGCGCTATATGTGGGGAGATAACATCAAGAGATGGACAGGAAACATCAACAAAGGCTGGGAAGGTAAGACATTTGTTCACCCACGTCAAAAAAAAAACTCCTATCTATCAGTGTGCACCATCAAGACAAGAGACAGTCTATCAGTGTGCACCATCAAGACAAGTGACAGTCTATCAGTGTGCACCATCAAGACAAGAGACAGTCTATCAGTGTGCACAATCAAGACAAGAGACAGTCTATCAGTGTGCACCATCAAGACAAGAGACAGTCTATCAGTGTGCACCATCAAGACAAGAGACAGTCTATCAGTGTGCACCATCAAGACAAGAGACAGTCTATCAGTGTGCACCATCAAGACAAGAGACAGTCTATCAGTGTGCACCATCAAGACAAGAGACAGTCTATCAGTGTGCACCATCAAGACAAGAGACAGAAGACGTTGGAGATCTATGGCAGCTGATGATGAAAAACCCTGGCCTAAAACTATTGTCTAAACGTCTGGGTTTCATGGGAGTATATTAACACAGCAGTCACTGCGCTTGCTTCTCGAGGCAAAACTACCAGGTTCAGTACCCGGTAGCGCCACTTTCCACAGTCAACCTAGGCGTAAATGGGTATCTGCCAGGATCGAGCTAAATAAATCTAAAGTTAACCTACAATTACATCAATAAAGTCACCTTGAAAAAAAAAATTACTACGTATTTGCGTCCGTAGTAGATTACGCATGTAGAGTAGGTAAAGAGCACTAGCAATTTGTGTTTTAAATTGACAAGCAAGAAGTAGCGTCTAAGATGATGATGATTGGGCACACCACAAGGACGGCACCCGGCACCGTCTTGAGAGGGGGAAAAAAGGGGGGGGGGGGGGGGGGGCGAAATGTTCAAAAACACACAAAGAACTTTGTGATTCATTTTAGCGTAACGCTTCTGTTTTATGCATATCCCGCTTAGAAAGCAAGTCGTGGCTCACGTTGTGATCCTCATCTATCCACAGGTGCAAAACACCTTCATATGCATTATTATAATAAAATAATAAATATATAATTCACAGCCGTATTTTCATACCGTGGATCCATCTTTCGGGTGTTTCGTTCTCCCAGCAAGAAATGGTACGACTGAAGCAAATATCGCAGATGTAAGTAACAGCAAGATTGAAAATCCTGACTTTCAAAACACTGATATTCATATATAAATATGACGATCGAAAACCTGACACTTCATAACGAAAATATTCATAACCTTGACTTTCAAAGCCATGGCGTTTTCATAACACGAAGATTGAAAACCGTTTACTTCAAAATCCACCTCCCCCTCCCTTTTCGATGACCCATCTTCCATGCGGTAAAATAGATAATGTATCAATTCTTCGTCTGTGAACAGTTAATGTGCTCAAGATGGCGAACAAATCCCTGAGCCCTTCATCGTTTTGCAAACACAACGGGGTAATGGCGCTGTAGCACGTCGGTGAGTTTCCTGTATTGTGTCTTTTATTCTCCAGCAATGTCTTTGATGGCGTCGCGTCCCTTCCCTGTCGCCTTTGATCTCCTTCCTGGCTTTATGAGCCTTTATGAGCAGCTAGATACGCTGTTCTCGTTCAGCTGCGTGTGTGGACTGCATTGTAGTGAGAATTCTTCGTTCCTGGCTAAAGGTTTGGAAGCTTATTGCTTGCTTTCTAATGTATACACTTTTATTCCAGCCGTGTTGGCCTGAAAGACTCTTGCAGATGAGCTGATAATGTTTGTGCATGCTATGAATTCAAATTATCAAAAGGAATTAAGGAAATCGCAGTACATGGTTTAAAAAAAGAACAAAAAAATAAATAAATTCTTTCTTAGACTGTATAAAAATAATGGATGCTGACACTGCTGAGAATCTCACAGTAATGCACAAAAGACATTTCGGACAACCTAAAAAAGCACAAATAAATAAATAATAATAATAAAAAGTGAAGAGACGTATACAATTTTAAAAAAAAAGCACAGCAGAGGCAACATGTACACGTGAATATTTGAGGAAAAGCATTTGTTTTTTTAATCTATAAAACTGACAAATAATCCATATTTGAAAAAAATTGTTGAACAACTAAATACGACCCGCCTATGTGGACACGTTAATGATCTGAGCGCGATCTCATCGGGGCACCTGATTAGAACAGACGTATATTAACGAAGTAAAATAAAGGAGCCATTACTATGGTTCTTGTCTTATTGTCTAAGTTGTCATGAAAGCAGTTGTGTGACACTTCAAACAAGAGCTGTAATCGAAGGTGACAAAAGAAGCTTAGATTTATCTCCCTTTAAGAAGGTAATAAATGGCGAAGATGTCAAGTCTGGCCAGGTTATGTTTTCCGTTGATGACAAAGAAGTTCACGTATGAAACATGACATTTTGACGTCAAACAGTCCACGAAATCTGGAATAAAAGCGTCACTTACTGGCAGTAACGGAACACAAAGCGGCAATGTTCGTATTAAATAAACTCTTGGCAACAAGACGAGAATGAACTATGGCAGTTACTAGAGCTCTCTGTCGTAAATAATATACATAACAGAGGGGACAGGAAGTTGATTTTAAAAACATCTACATCCTCTGACGTAAGAAATAAACATAATAGTTGGGACAGGAAAGTTGATTTTACAAACATCTACATTTTCTGACGTAAGAAATGACATAATAGTTGGGACAAGAAAATAGATTTTACAAACATCTATATTCTCTGACGTAAGAAATTACATAATAGTTGGGACAGGAAAGTTGATTTTACAAACATCTACATTCTCCGTTGTAACAAATATGCATAACAGATGGGACAGGAAAGTTGATTTTACAGAATCTACAATCTCTGACATAAGAAATGTACATAACAGTTGGGACAGGAACGCTGACTTTACAAAACATGTAGAATTGTCTGTCCGAATTAATATACATATTAGATGGGACAGGAAAGTTGATCATACATACATCTACAGTTCTCTGTCGTAAATTATATACATAACAAAGGTGAACGGAAGATTGATCATACATACACACATTTGCAGTTCTTAGTCCCAAGTAATATACGTAACAGATGGTACAGTTAAGTTGATCATACATACACACATTTGCAGTTCTTAGTCCCAAGTAATATACGTAACAGATGGTACAGTTAAGTTGATCATACAAATATCAAACCTGAAAGTAATAACTTTCTCCTGCTCCTCGACCTGAGTGATATGAAGTAGCGCTGGTAGGTGTGAGATGGAATGAAACCACGGTCAAAACATTACGATAATGACATTCATCATCATCGTCATCATCCTCATCACCAACAGCACCATTTTCATTTTCGCTACGTATGACGCTTCGAACCACCACTGCAACCAGTCCCCTCTCCAGACGCCTGCACGCAGGAATCACGTGCTCCTACAGCGGTTCTTTCTGTAGTTATTTATTTTACATGATGAGGTTGCCAACCTCATGCACAACCTCATACACAACCTCATACACAATCTTATGGACAACCTCATACACAACCTCATATACAACCTCATACACAACCTCATATACAACCTCATGCACAACCTCATACACAACCTCATGTTAGTCGCCTTGTACTAGGAGCCTAAGAGAGTAGTAATTCTTCTCTTTCTTTGTCTTATCAGAGACCCCCCCCCCTACCCCCCGGGGAACTGCACGGGGCAGTAATGTCATTGCTTGAACAAAGTTGGACAAGCGTTTCAATGAGGCAGAAATATTCTACAGTAGTGGTTCCCAAGAACAACTTTTCCAACTACATTTAAGTTGCGGACCATCAGCTTATATGTAATATCGCAATGCCACAAACACTGTTTTTATTCAATAGATGAACTGTTTTTATTCAATAGATGAATAGGCCTATATTCAATAACACAAGTTGGTAATAACAAAGTATCGCACATAATATACGATCACTACAAACGTAGGGAGGATGAGAGCAAAAGCAAAGCACTTAATACTGAATCGAAAACACAGCAGCGTACCACTTGATAATGCGCCGCTGTAGTGAAATTGACAGAGATACAACGGTAAAATCCCTCCAAAGATAACATTTAAGGATAAAAACATAATGCGTAGGCTGCTGATGTACATGATCGCCTAGACCGCGGGTCATCATCCTCCATAATAATTGACTTGCTAGACAGGAGGGGAACGGCGGATCAAAAAAAGAAAAAAAATATGACTGGAAAGGCTAAGGAGACGCAATTGGGGGGGAAACGGAGAAAAGTCACGTTTCTCAAGTTGACATAAAAAGTAAGCAACTCCACAGAAGGGACCTTAGATATAATACGCCACAGTCATTTATTGGACGCTTTTGCGATACCAAGCTTTTGATTTGAATGGAGCGGTAAAACGCAGATGTTAGGAATATTACAAAAATTAAAAAGTAATTTTTTCTTAATATTAATGTTAGGAATATAAAAATTAGCTGGCCGGATGGCCTATTCTGAGCAGTGAACTAAGATGGTCTTAATTTTACAAACGGATAGATAATATTGAAGATAATGACAAAAGACAGTGTAGTTCACATCATCGACAGACTGTGTTGAATAAAAAAGTGTCGCAATTTGCACACAAAAACACGACCTTGGACGCAGGTGTTCAAATTTACTTAGTATGGGGGAGAGGGTTTTTGAGCGGTAGCTGTGTCTAAATATAACTTTTAACGACAAAATTTTGGAGGGGAGAGAAAGGTTGGTTCAAAAAAACAAGCACATTTTTTTTAGAAACACAAGTAGAGACGGACAGACTAACAGATAAACATCCATACTTGACTGAAGCATGACTGAAATGACTTTATGGTAGGAAATTTGAAATTTAAAATAAACCGAGGCAGTGATTGGCCACAGACAATCATATCATTAGCGCTCAGACGCGAAAGTGGGGCCATTCTTCAATAGTTGTTCAGTGATAGACACAGATTTTAAAGTGTGGTGATTCCATATGAAAGCAAGTGAAATAAATTTAGGGACGCCATACTATAGCCAGCAGCTCAGCTGAGTTTTGCTAGCAATTCTGTGTTATTTATTCATAATCTGGTAAGATTGAAATTATTTCCTTATATATTTTGAATATTGTTTCATGTTCGAGTGATTTGATACTGCCATATCGAAATCTAGCCTTACAAACAAGTAGGGATTTGCTCTAGACCCCCCGCCCTAGTCAGGGTCTAGGGACCAACAATGTACATAAACTCCAGCAAGGATTATGCAAGACAGATCAAGTGTTGAGAATAATGATACATATTACCTATCCTCTTTTAGGGCCGAAACTAATAAACATTTTTCAGGATCTATGGTCTGGGAGGATCTATCTGATGTAAAACCACCATGGTAAATGTGCTGTTTGGTCAGAGAGATCTGACCTGTCTGTATGATGTGGTTGTTGTGTCACTGTTGTGTCCAGACGTGGGTAGAGAATAGATTTTGACACATGGCCCATACTTTGATTGCAGAGCTGCGAGTTTCTGTCGTCAACAAAGCAGGGTCTATTCAGTTGGTGACTTTACTCGAGTGTATCTGTGCAGTATTTGTGACAGAGACCACCATTATTGCCCGCCAGCACGGAGAGGTGGGACCACCTGATTTCAGCACCAGAGCGACAACTACCAGATGAGTGAGCCTCTGGTCTGCTGGACTTTCACCAACGCCCTTTAGTTACTAAGAACCCCATAAAGATTCCCACCATTTTCTGGACACTGTGTAGTCAATATAGACAGGTGTGATGAGGCCACCCCAACAGCACAAACAGTACTATCCTCCCAAGTAGATGAATACTAGAACATTTTAATAAAACTAACTAGTATAGTACATATATATGTACACTATTGCATTTATGATATAATATTCTATGCATTTCTTTTCATAATCTCTAAATCCTTTTAAGTTCTGGTCAACCTAAAAAATTGACACAGAACAAAATAAATGTAATATACTTATATCAAAAAATTTTACACACGTGAGTTAGTTCAGTGTATTTTAACTTTTATTAATATTATTAGTCTTGTTAATATCTGTGGGTATATTTATAATCCATTACACCACACTACATATCATAACCCTAGACACTTTACGTAGCCACATTCATTAAAAAAAATTAAGTGTGAGGTCGTAGTGGTAGCAAGAAAGGCCTTCTGACAATTCACCCCTACATTTTATCTCAGGAGCCTTCACAGCTGGCCTCATACAATTTACATTTAGTAATAACACCATCATACAATACCATCAAACACCACTACAGCCGCGGACCATAAGTGGTCCGCGGACCACAGGCTGGGAATCACTGTTCTACAGCATTGTGATTCCTCAATTTCGGCTTCTTCAATTTCCTACAGATCTCTCTTTACGCAGCGCCTTTTGTACGACTGACGACCATTTGAATCAAGGTATAAGTTTCAGTAAATAATACCGGTACAATAATGACCTTGCATCATTGTCGACGTATGAACAGTCTTGTCAGCTGTTCCCATAATGTTTGAGTTGTGACCGACCCTAGTCATATAAACGTATAGACTTATTAACGAGCAAGTAACCGGCCAAAAGATGGTGTGATTATAATTATGTTGTGCTCTCTCTCTGCAGCATGTCCTGATGACGTCACTAATTATCTCGTGGCCAGTTCCATTTTACTTCAGAAGTACATGAATGCCATTGACAGATGGGAAGAAATGCACGTTAGTTCAGTCAGCATATAATTTTGTTTTTACGCCACAAATGCACAGCTTTTCCTTAAAAGACTGCAGGTTTGTTGGAAAAATTTGTTATGATAGGACATCCCCGCTAAGACAGTTAGTATATCAGAGTACAAGAAATAACTGATTATGTAAAAGGCTACGTTATAAAATTTTTTGTTTCTGCGGGAAAAGTTCGATCCTGGAGCATCTTAATCGTTTAACACTATGTCTTATATTCGATAAACGTAACGTTGTTCGTCTCGTATCGTTTTTGCATAACTGTTGTGAACTGTGGGACCATTGTTATGTACTTGAGAAATCACACAAAGATATAATCTTGTTTGCAAAAACCGCGAAATTACAAACATCAACACAAACTACAGGTACATGCAACATTGAAGGTACACGTTGCAAAAGTTCTAAGAAACAAATGAATGAACAGAGAGACGCCATTAAACTCAACATCAACAGGGGATATAAAAAAAATTGTAATAAAAAGTGAAAACACAGATCCGATTAAAGACAGACAGAAGGAACACATGCACAGACAGAGCACCTCGTTTCACATTCCACTGCATGTGTGTCGTGAACGATGTCAATAACCACACAAGACAGGCCAAATCATGAAAAGACACAGTGCCTCATTAACAATACCCTTGCTGGTGCTCCACACTGTATGTGTGTGATGTGAGGACGCCAAGTATCACAGAAACTACCCGAACTAACAATTTATTTTTTGTTCTAAAAAGAAACACCAGGTTCAGATTCTGTCTTCTTATAATCTGAATATATATTGTCCTTTATTCCGCATAACAAACTCTGGATGTTGTGATGTATTCATATTTGGTTCATTCAGATGGCATTCTTAAATTGTTGGTTTGATCGTCTTTTGTTCTAGTGACTATTGTTAACACAAACAACCAATTGTGAATGTGGTTACAGCGCTTTACTTTATCGGCACAGCTACCAGGTTCGGTGATCAAAACCTGTTGGCGTCAGGCGCCAGTCAACCTAGCTGTAAATATATACTCGTACCTCTGCTCTTGACTTAGTGAAGGAAAACGCAGCGATGGAGGAAACTGATCACCCCACCTCATTAAAAAAAAAAAAAAAAAAACTGCACCTGGCATGGTGAAGTCTCTAACACTTCACTCCCTTACGGTAGTAGGCTATCTGTTATGGGACTACCTTTTATTTTATACGGTAACACGTGATAGATAAAGTCTGGGAAAGGTAGGCAATACCAGCAGACTGTCTGTCTGAATGTCTGTCTTTCTGTTTATAAGTGCCAAAACATACTGTATTTTTGATTGAGATCTGCAAAATATTATTTCATAAACAGCATTTAAATTTCATACAGCTTCTGAGTAACTCAGTTATATCCTCCATCTCTATAGATTTGCTTTGTGGGATAGAAATGATAAAATGCATCCCTTTTTAATCATTTCTTTCTTTTGGTGAATGTTTCCTGTTATTCTCTGGTAGTTTTTTTTTCTGCCTGTCTGCTATTTTCTATTTTATATATCAATTCTATATAAAATCTGTTCTTTATGTTTTGTATATATGTCTGTTCTTTCTTTCTACCGCTACCTTGTTTCTTCCTCCGGGGAAAATGACATTCGTTGCCTATGTGTGTATCTTCTTTTAAAGCTTAGTTCTCTGCTTAATGTTCCCTATTAACCACTGACAGTAAATACTGACAGTAAATACTGACAGTAAACATGAAGCAATAAATTTCATACAATCGATCAGAATAATTGAAACTAGACTGGCTGCTGGAAAGCAAAAACGCAAACAAAAGAGACGGGTCTAGTGGGTGTGGGAGCGTGGGGCTGGTGGGTGTACATGTGGAAGAATAGTGGTGAGCTGTGAAAGATCCCTCTACCCCCCAAGGAGAGAAGGCATACATTTAAAAATTATTGCATTATAAAATTAACTGAGTGGATGATAGAATGCGTGAGTGAGTTAGCGATTGAGTTAGTGGGTCAATGAGCTAACAATTTAGTGCGAGAAAGAGAATACTTGAATGAATGTGAATGGGAGAGAGGGAGATACAGCGAGACAGTGTTGAATTGCTGAATATATACATATCATGTGTATGTAGACACAGTAGCATGACAGTAAAATATTGTGTTTATAAATTTTGCCATCCAAACTCAGTGTGGGAGTAGATACACAGATGTACACAGGGAAACGCGAAAATGATTCACAGTGTCAGGAACCAGCTCAGAAGTTCCAAGTTCTCAGTGATTTTTAAAAGAAATTACAAACTATTAACCGTGGATTTAGTATTGTGATGTACTTGCTGCACATTATCGAGCTCACCATTACGATATGTTTAGTGTCCCTTATATATGCAGGTAGGTATATGCACGTTTTAATACGTGTATACGGGAATTTTTTAATTAAAAAAAAAAATGTACTGATGTATATATAGAACCAATCCCGGCATACGGAAATGAGTCACGGACTCGTAAATAAACGATTAGGGGAAAGGCACTGGAGGCCACAGATATGTGGTTTTACAAAGCAATATTAAGAATACCATTGTCAGCTAAACAGAGAAATGAGTATGTCCTTAAAGAAACCATTGCGCATACAAAACGTATTACAAACATTAGATAGAAGTAATCCACTTTCTCTGGTCATGTAATGAGAAGAAGAAAGCTTATATATATATATATATATATATATATATATATATATATGGACAACTAGAAAGATTGAAGGACACAGAGCCAGAGACGACAAGCAGAGAATATACTGGTAAGTGATGACATATCATAGTATTGTAGACATGAAGTTATGAAGAAACATGATCACCTACGTCGGTGGTTCTCAACGTAGGACATATGCCCCCCCCCCCCCAGGGGGGCCATGCCATATTTCTTGGGGGCAGCAGCTAGATGGTAAAGTACCTTTTTTCCAGTTAATAGCGACTATGAGGAAAAAAAAGGGGGGGGGGGAGGGGCCACAGAGATAAATGAGGCTCAGAAGGGGGCCATGACCCAATAAAGGTTGAGAATCCCTGACTTACGCCACCAGCCGTGGTATTAAAAAAGAAAAAAATTATCTATGTATGTACGCATGTAACTTACCGTTCTTTACCAATAGCAGACCCAGAACTGATTGTCTTGGAATGTTTGTAAAGAAAAAAACATATTAACTTTTACCTAAATGTCCACGAAGTTTAGAAAAATGTTAACTTAATTGACAAGCATTTTTTCCACGGGCACTAAGTAAACGTCAGGCTCAAAGACAGCGGCAGTTTTAATTTGTGCCAGGCCCTAGGCAGGCGTAAACTTGCGAGGCCTCTTTTGAAAAAAACTTCCTATTCCTTCGACAAGCATACATTTATACAAGATGCCCATAGAGTACTAGGACCTAGGCAAAAGCTGAGGTTGTCTACGCCTAAAACCGCCAAAGATGTATCTTCCTCTGAAGTCGTTTTCTGTCAACTTGACTATTTTTTAAAAATGTGCACAAACGAACTCATCTCTAAAACAATATCAACAGTCCCAGAGAGTTCATGGACGCCACGTAGAAGAATCTAGAAAATCAACAGACAACAACTGTTGTTGGTAAGACAGACTGGTGCTTTTTGTGACAGAGCTGGGCGATGGAAGTTTTCAGGGCACGAGTTTTTTTTTGGGGGGACGGGGGTTGGGAGCTGTCACTTTTATAATAAATGTCTTGAACAATTACTAAACAAGGAGTTTGTTTACAGCAGGAGTGGGCGAGAGGGGGGAGAGAGAGAGAGAGAGAGAGAGAGAGACTTAGAAGGTCCATTAGGAGGATGGAATTAGTATCTGGAGGAAGCATATAATTCATCTCTGAAGACCCTTATATGATCACAGGAGAATGTTCCGAAATATTTATAGTAGAATGGAATTAGTCCGTTTGACACCAATTTAAAAAAAAAAAAAATATTATGCTGTTGCCTTTTTTGTGGATGCGTAATGGAAATTAATGTTAGCCACACACTTGAATTACATTTTTAATTGATGCCGCCCCCTTTTCCCCCGGAGCAAAGAAAGCGAAGGATCTTTTCAATATAGCATACAGCGTGGGATTTTTTTTTTTTTTTCTGGCTGTGATCCAACATCTACTACAGCGGTATTCAGCGATCAATGGCATTATAAAGAAAAAAAACACAAATGTTGTTGCTGCAGGTATGGATTTATTCGTTTCTACGTCATTTAGCAGATTAAATGACAACTCAAACGATGCTGAACTTCAGTTAGATAATATGGGAGTTAACAGATAAGTTGAGAACTTCACTAACATGAACAAAGAATCTTTTCTAGAAGGTCATCAAAATTAATTGAACTTGATCAAGCATACAGTCATTCATTTCTCTTCGGCTTCCCGTTGAGTACACGTCTTCTTCTGTCCTGCGCCATCTTTTAAAGTTAATTCTGTGCCTCCTCTATCTTTGCTGTATATCTGACTCCAGTTCTCTTCTCTGTCTTTTCTTCGATCTCGCTGTATTTTCTTTCTTTTAGGGATTCAAGAACAAGGACCGAATGGATTGTAATGCTGTCAAATGGTTTCTGTAACGCCAATGTCATATAAGAATATTTGTCTAATTTATTTTAACCGATTTGTAACATACAGTAAACTATTGTGTCCCAAAATGGGGACGATGGGATTAAATGGGTTAAAAAGATATCACGAAGGAGGGAGAGTGTGAACAGCTAGGTTGTTGAGAGAAGTGGACGAGCACTAAGGAGGGGCTAAGAGTCCAAGAGTTGAGCACTTTCACAGTTCTTGAGTTAAACTCCGCGTGCTTCAGACATAATGAAGAAACCTGAGCATTTGGAGTAATTAACGATATAATAAACAAACTGACGGAAACTGTTGCTGAAGTAGTTTGACTCCTGACTTCACACCCTTATAGAGGACCACGGGCCACGACCAGCGCACTCCACACCGTTACTGTTCGTGTGATGCAACACTTTGATTGGTTGAAGTGCTCCGACATTGCCCAACAAGGTCGAAAGTCTTAACGCACTCCTAAATCAGAACGACTTTGAAAGTTTGATCTGTAGGTCTAACTGTTAGTAAGTTAAAAAAAAAAAAATAATATTTGCTTCTCGCGCAGTAACTGTACTTGTCGCCATGGCCAGGCCACTAGGTCAGTAAAATAATTTACGAATGCTGCCTGGCATATAGCCCATACTCTTGACTTGCTGAGTTGTGCTCTTGACTTGCGAGATCAGTAGAATGTCTGTACTTCACTTGCACTTCGGGACGCCGTGCAATTGTTCAACCCCGTTTCTTGTTTCCACGCACTGGAAAAGTAGATGAAAGGCAGAGAACCTCTTGATGTGTAGTGGCCGTTTGGAGAGATGTGAGGAGAAAACAATGGAGTGTGAGTGCCTTGCAGGGAGGGAAGGAAACCATTGCAGCGTCATTGGTGGGAAAATGGCGAGTTTTGTGGTCTATGTACCTGACAGTAAACACGAGTAACGACACGGCGACAATGACCTGGGGGTCATAGAGAAGAGCACTCTCTTAAAAGACGCACACAACAAACGGGGGTCGGAACAGCAAGTATTACAAGAGGTGCAGACTGCCAGAGGGGAAATGCCTTGCAGGTCACGTGCAGATCTACACGACATGTACGACATTGTCCTTGAAGATAAGATGCTCATTAATGAATAAAGCAATAATATTGCAAGTTGATAATGATAAAAGCTAGAGAAAAACAAACAAAGCACTCTTGCGAGAAGACCATATATTAAGAATACTGTTACGTTCCTGCTTATTAACAAACGGCCCCTCGTTGATACATAGGGGTGTGAGGAAGGAGTGTTGATACATCCTGTATTGACTGTTGCAATTATTTTTTTTTAACGGGCCAGGTCAACATCGCTGTACACATGGCCGGCTTCAAGCACGAGCAAATGGGACCACTGCCCCGGGGCGCCAAAACTCATGGGTGCCAAAAACTGGCTCACAGAAAAATAAAATTAAACAAAATGAATCTATCACAGGCGAGAACTGATGATTTTTGTAGCTTGATTATCTGTTCGTGTGAATTCTGTTCTGCTATTCAACTTTTTTTTTCTACATGACAAAACTTGACAGAGCAATATTTAAATAACGATGTCGTTTCCTTACTTATGTATGATATATGTATATATCTGCAGGGCCAGGTAGCAACAAAGAAATAGTTGGCTGGTAGCCGACGGAACCCATGTTGGCTTGGGGCTACTGAACCCCTCTTGGCTCGGGTCAACTGAACCCTATTAGTCGGCCTTGACTATACGTTGCTCTAGGAACGCAAAAATTACAGAACCTCATCAAACTAGCTTTCTGGAAATATTGCCGGCTACCGAAATCCCCGGACAAGACACCTCGACTGAGAGAAGAAGTAAACGCCGTGGTATGTTTGACTAAGTGCCTAGCCTAACGGGACAATGTGAGGGAGATGCTGCCATATTCAGACTTCATCATCATCCTTATCCTCAAACTGAGCATAAGCCTTCAACAAACTCACGCCCAAGTCTCCCGTGTCCCATACGCCATCAGCCTAAGGTATGTCCATGTCTTACATTTCTGTCTCCAGTTCTCTTCTCCATGCCATCAGCCTAAGGGTATGTCCATGTCTTACATTTCTGTCTCCAGTTCTCTTCTCCATGCCACCAGCCTAAGGGTATGTCCATGTCTTACATTTCTGTCTCCAGTTCTCTTCTCCATGCCATCAGCCTAAGGTATGTCCATGTCTTACATTTCTGTCTCCAGTTCTCTTCTCCATGCCTTCAGCCTAAGGTATGTCCATGTCTTACATTTCTGTCTCCAGTTCTCTTCTCCATGCCATCAGCCTAAGGTATGTCCATGTCTTACATTTCTGTCTCCAGTTCTCTTCTCCATGCCATCAGCCTAAGGTATTGTCCATGTCTTTACATTTCTGTCTCCAGTTCTCTTCTCCATGCCATCAGCCTAAGGTATTGTCCATGTCTTACATTTCTGTCTCCAGTTCTCTTCTCCATGCCATCAGCCTAAGGTATGTCCATGTCTTACATTTCTGTCTCCAGTTCTCTTCTCCATGCCATCAGCCTAACGGTATGTCCATGTCTTACATTTCTGTCTCCAGTTCTCTTCTCCATGCCATCAGCCTAAGGTATGTCCAAGTCTTACATTTCTGTCTCCAGTTCTCTTCTCCATGCCATCAGCCTAAGGTATGTCCATGTCTTACATTTCTGTCTCCAGTTCTCTTCTCCATGCCATCAGCCTAAGGTATGTCCATGTCTTACATTTCTGTCTCCAGTTCTCTTCTCCATGCCCTCAGCCTAAGGTATGTCCAAGTCTTACATTTCTGTCTCCAGTTCTCTTCTCCATGCCATCAGCCTAAGGTATTGTCCATGTCTTACATTTCTGTCTCCAGTTCTCTTCTCCATGCCATCAGCCTAAGGTATTGTCCATGTCTTACATTTCTGTCTCCAGTTCTCTTCTCCATGCCATCAGCCTAACGGTATGTCCATGTCTTACATTTCTGTCTCCAGTTCTCTTCTCCATGCCATCAGCCTAAGGTATTGTCCATGTCTTACACTTCTGTCTCCAGTTCTCTTCTCCATGCCATCAGCCTAACGGTATGTCCATGTCTTACATTTCTGTCTCCAGTTCTCTTCTCCATGCCATCAGCCTAAGGTATGGTCCATGTCTTACATTTCTGTCTCCAGTTCTCTTCTCCATGCCATCAGCCTAACGGTATGTCCATGTCTTACATTTCTGTCTCCAGTTCTCTTCTCCATGCCATCAGCCTAAGGTATGGTCCATGTCTTACATTTCTGTCTCCAGTTCTCTTCTCCATGTCTTCCTTGGTCTCCTTCTATTTCTCTTATCCAGGAGATTCCACAATAATGACTGTCTTGCATGGCTATGAGAAGGTAACCTTACTGTGTGTCCTTTCCATTGCCATCGTCTTCATCTAATCTCTTCTTCCACTGGCACTTGTCTGGTTCTTGTCTTCAGTTCCACATATGCCTGAATCATGCAAAACTTGAACTCAGAAAACCAAAAAAAAGTGTTTTCTGTGACTGACACCTAATATCGCAGGATATCTGCAAAATTTCACTCATTTAAGTGCCTCTATTAAACCGGAAATTCTCGCAATAAAACAAAGCACATAAATGAAACAAACCCATACCTTTTGTATAAGGATTTGCTTGCATCTTTACCTACTCTTTTCTCGTCTTGTCGAGTCAGGGCACCTGGGAGCACCAAGTGCTGGCTGCCCTGTGATGTTTTTTTAAATTCAGAATATGCGCAAGTTGTACTGACTGACCCACACATAAAAGAAAAGAGCCAGGGTAATTTGCGAGAAAGAAAATGAAACGCGACCAGAATAAACACAAAAGGAAGACAGACCAGGAGAGAAACCCGAATAATGAATACAAGACAAAAATATGAAAGAGAATGAGTTGATGTGGTAAGTGGAGATGTAATAAGTTTGACATAAATGTGACACAAGTAAGATAAAAAGGTGAAGGTAAAGGTAGTCCCATAACAGATACAAGAGTAGGGGAGTGAAATGTTAGAGATTTCACTATACAAGGACCAGCATCGAGAGGTGGGGGGTGACATGTTTCCTTCCTAGCTGCCTTTTCCTTCCTTAACTCAAGGGCAAAGTCAAGTACCCATTTACAGCTGGATAGACTGGCGCATATCGATACCGTGACTCGAACCCGGCACTTTTGCCGCGAGAGACTAGCGCTCTAACCACTCTGTCAATCGGAAGAAAATGTAAAATACTACAAGTATAAAATACAACTTAGAATAGACAACGACAATATTCATATATTAGCAAACCCATGAATCTCCACTTACCATATAGACTAGAGTTTCTCATAGTGTCGTACGCGTATTCCCCGAGTGTACGCGAAAGGGGTTCATAGGGTATACGGTATAATTTTTTTTATATTCCATTATCATACTTTATTGTTAGCAGCAGAAAAGATGAATTAAACTTTAATGTATGAGAGAGGTACGCCGGTAAGACTAGGCTCTTAAAAGTGGTACACCAGTAAGACTAGACTTTTAAAAATGATACACCGTTAAGACTAGACTCTTAAACGCGGTACACCGTTAAGATTAGACTCTTTAACGCGATACACCGTTAAGATTAGACTCTTTAACGCGATACCACCGTTAAGACTAGACTCTTAAACGAGGTACACTGGAAAGACTAGACTTTTAAAAATGGTACACCGTTAAGGCAGTATTCTTAAAAGTGGTACACCGGTAAGACTAGACTTTTAAAAGGAGTACGCGATTATTGTCAGTTTAAGAAACATTAATATAGATTATTCCGACTCAATTTATTTTTAAAAAAATGAAAACCAATCAAAACATACATCACAAAAAAGAAAGCATAGTAAACGAAGAATAGCCTGTTCTTAAACATAACGAACACGCTCTTCTTCTTGCTAGCAACAGTGATACAACAGAGGAACGGACATAGATGAGAAACTTTAATAGAAAACAAAGGAATAAATATTTTTTTCTGATTGGTATTAATGCGTCCGGGTACGAAACCTAGTAACGTTACGTTACATGTCTGTCTAGCTGTAAATGGGTACATGACTCTGCTCTTAAGTTAAAAAATGCAAAGGCAGCGAGTAAATGAAGTGGTTATTCCACCTTATAAAGTTGGATCTAGTATAGTGAAGTCTCTAGCGCTTTATTCCCTTAAGGCAGTATCTGCAATAGGACTATCTTTTAAGATTTGTTACTACTATAGGGCAAAGGGAAATAAAGCTGCGGACTGGTGTGATCAACAATCCCATAAGCAGACAAATCACCTGGAGAAGGGGAGCCGCTAATCACTTTAACAAAACATCGTAGCTGCAGAACACCTGGAAGGTCGTTAGTGCGATCCAGGTGAAGCGTTTCCAAGACAAAACAAGATTGTACTGGAAGAAACACACCTAATAGATGTAGAATGATAAACGCAAAATAGACAAAGTTGGAGGGACAGATAATAGTATCAAAATAAGAATAGAAAATGCAAGAGGAGCTTTCACTGAATTAGGAAACATATGGAAATCAGGAGAAATAAAGTCCTACGCCAAAATAAGAGTCTTTCACTGTCATGTTGAGTCAGTCCCATTGTATGGCTGTGAAACATGGAGAACGACAAAAACAATAATCAAAAAGACTTTCATAAATGGATGCTTGCGTAGAACACAGGGATTGAAATGGCGCGACAAGAACAATACAAGTGACAGTGGAACAAGTGACAGTGGAACAAGTGACAGTGGAACAAGTGACTGACAGTGGAACAAGTGACGGTGGAACAAGTTACTGACAGTGGAACAAGTGACAGTGGAACAAGTGACTGACAGTGGAACAAGTGACGGTGGAACAAGTGACTGACAGTGGAACAAGTGACAGTGGAACAAGTGACAGTGGAACAAGTTACTGACAATGGAACAAGTGACAGTGGAACAAGTGACTGACAGTGGAACAAGTGACAGTGGAACAAGTGACAGTGGAACAAGTGACAGTGGAACAAGTGACAGTGGAACAAGTGACTGACAGTGGAACAAGTGACTGACAGTGGAACAAGTGACAGTGGAACAAGTGACAGTGGAACAAGTGACTGACAGTGGAACAAGTGACGGTGGAACAAGTTACTGACAGTGGAACAAGTGACAGTGGAACAAGTGACAGTGGAACAAGTTACTGACAATGGAACAAGTGACAGTGGAACAAGTGACTGACAGTGGAACAAGTGACAGTGGAACAAGTGACAGTGGAACAAGTGACAGTGGAACAAGTGACAGTGGAACAAGTGACTGACAGTGGAACAAGTGACTGACAGTGGAACAAGTGACAGTGGAACAAGTGACAGTGGAACAAGTGACTGACAGTGGAACAAGTGACAGTGGAACAAGTGACAGTGGAACAAGTGACAGTGGAACAATTGACTGACAGTGGAACAAGTGACAGTGGAACAAGTGACAGTGGAACAAGTGACTGACAGTGGAACAAGTGACAGTGGAACAAGTGACAGTGGAACAAGTGACAGTGGAACAAGTGACAGTGGAACAAGTGACAGTGGAACAAGTGATGAGACGAAGACACTGGCGATAGATAGGACACACACACACACTGAAGAATTCTGTTGATATCATTACCAGGTAGTCTTTGTTCTGGAATCCCCATGGTAAGAGATAAACAGGAGAACGTTCTCTATAAGGTGGAAGAGTTGATTGCTACAACACGTAGGCATCCTTCAACTTGAAATGGATTCTTCTAAATACGATACTACCCCTCCACAACTCCACAATCTCTCGATCCATCTCGTGTTAATTCTGATAGAAAGACTGCACTAAAGCACACTACCTTTTGCGTTCGATGAAAAAAAAAAGTGTCAATATCTTACGTTGTATCTGCAGAATGACACCAGGTATTGACACCAGCTTCCATATTAAGACTGCGCAAATTACTAGTATTAGAAAACAATGAAGCTGATCTAAAAAAAAATCTGACACATACCTGAAGCTGAAATTATGGGAAAGTTAGCTATCTTACCTGAACAATCTTTCGCCATTGTTCCTATTTTTAGATCTTATACTGTTATCGGGCGTCCCATTGGCTAGGGGTTAGTTCTTGCACTTTCTGCTGGCCTTATAGCCTCTCGCGGCAAAATTACCTGCTCAGGGATCTGAACCTGGCAGCGCAACGCTCCTGTCTACCCAGCTGTAATTGGGTACGTGACTCTGCTCTTGAGTTAGGGAAAGCAAAGGCAGAGAGGAATAGAACTGGTCACCTCACCTCATAAAGCTGGATCTAATATAGTGAAGACACTATTATCTCAGGGATTCCCCTCTGTGGTGAAACATGTCAAGAACCCAGCATTGCACTCTAAGCTTGGAGGAGTCACTTTAGCCCCAGACGTAACTCTGGCTTTAACCTGGTTGGCAGCATGCAGGAGGATCTCACTAAGGACCCGTGATAGTCAGGGGGGAGCTGAGAAATGGCTCTGTCTAGGACGTGACAATTCCTTGGAAGAGTCCAGAACCAGAGCACAGTATTTTAGCTCTGTATATTTGCAGAGCTGCCTTGGATGGCGGGAAATGCACAGCATGCCACGCGCTTCTTCCCCCTAGCTTGGAACCAGATGTTATGATCCTTTAAATGCAAGTCAAGCTGGAGAAACTGGTGCTCAAGACTTATACGACAAATATATAGGTATTTATTTCGTAACACACATAAAGCTATTCAACTACTGGCAAATTTCATGAACATATTAAACATAACATAATTTAAACATAACACGTGCTATAGTTTTATGCAACAGCTCATTGGACGATGTGGCGCAAATACTAAATTTCAGGGAAAAAAATGCCTTTAGTACGACGCTTAGGGTAAAGGTCAAGGTAATCCCAATGCACATACTGCCGTAAGGGAGAGACAAGTTAGGAGACCTAACTATACCAGGTCCAGCTTGTATGAGGTGTGGTGACAACTTCTCTTACTCGCTGACTTTGCCTTCTCTAAGAGCAGAGTCAGGTACCCATTTATAGCTGTGTAGACTGAAGTGTGGTGTTAACTGGTTTAAAAACCAGTATCTTTGCTGGGAACGACAAACACTGTAACTAAATTACCAGTTGGACGCTATAGTATGATACGTATTATTTCAGAGTATTCGCAAAGGATAATTACAAAGTTCTAGCACTTTCTGCTGGCCTTATAGACTGGAATAAAACATACCTAAACCTCCAGTCAAAAAAAAGCAAAACAAACAAAAAAGTTGTCATAATTTAAATATAAATAAAACAATACACACTTCTACAACAAAACAGTATGATCATAAAACTCACTATACAAGCTTGTATATCTTACACGCGCCATTATACCAGAATCAATTAGACGAGATAATTTCTCATTCACATTGCTTCTTTCAGAAACCGCCTGTACATATTCAAATCTAAAACAACACAGGGGGAAAAAACCTCCTGGTTATCAGGTGTGAAACTCTTCCTGACAACAAAGAAATAGTGTTCTCGATGATCAGAGCTGTCATAACTGTCATTCACTATGACTGCAGATAATGGGACGGACATAACATAAGAATCTCCATGCATTATTGTCATATTTTCTTCCATGTTATTGTTTTGGGGACGCCCGGCCGAGTGCAAACCGCCCGTCTGTGTCTACGTGGAGAATGAATAATTGTTTCAAGGTGACAATTAGCTGGACAGGTAATTATTATGCCTCAGGTGATCATTGAAGGCTCATCCCCTGCATGTACAAGAATACACGCTATTCAGATGCCGTTTAGTGGCAAATTCGTTTAATTGATTTCTATTTTTGTGTCTGTATTTTGTTTCCGTTTCCGTACATGTAAATGCCAGTATAAGTGTTTGTACTTTCTGTCAAGCATATACTATTGTTTTCTCTTTTCTTCAAAGACTTCCTTTGTCTTTTGTTTCCATCTTCCTCTCTTGTTTTTAAGTTCTTTTATCAAGATTCTCGTCCAACACATTAATCTTTAACAATAATGTATTGCTGATGAAATGGTGGGTGTGGCTAACGGAAGTTATTATTATTTCACTCTACGCTCCTTCTGGAGCAGGGAGCCACAACTGCAGATGGCGTCTTTTGGGGAAGCCTATGCTAACGTGCAAACTTTTGCAACAGTCGTTTTTGTTGGAATTTGTTTTAGATGATGAGGTTGCAAGCCGTACGCCAAAATTAATTTGCTCACCAGTAATGTACTTAAGGCACCCACGTGTTACTGAAAAATAACACTTCAACCCAACATATATGTGGCATGCAGCAACTTAAGAGGGCCATATTGTTGATACTGTAAGCCACAGAAACGTCAACAAAACTAAAGAAAAGTCAACAAAAGACAATAGTTCACTTCAACCATCAAAGAAAGAAGAAGAAGATCCTTTGGCGAAAAACCTTGAGCTGATGACACGTGACATGAGGACTTTGCTTACGTTTTTGAAGGCCTATGCTCCTTGGGGACCTGAAAGGCGATAGTGATGATAAATAGACTTAAGACGGCCATGTCTTGATGTCTTCTAGTTTGCCTGGCCAGGTTTGATGTCTTCTAGTTTGCCTAATATGAGGTGAAAGCCATGTTGCTCACATACACCAGAAACCCGGAACTGCTACTAGGAAGCGACTTTGATTGATGGATATCAATCGTGGATGACATACGGTAGATGACAGCAAGACCATCAAATCATGAGCCCCCGTCATCCCGTAAATTGTCTATCCTGACAGTTATTTTAAAAAATGTAACTATTTACAATTGAATCAACCAACGTTGCAGAATTAGACACTTGTTTAGATTGCTTGCTGTTCATCTCTTGATGTTTTCTTCTCACGTCGTATCTCGTTGTCTTCCTATGGCACACGGTTGTCTTCAGCTTTTCCTTCTATTATAGTCTTCAGCAAAGTCTTACATATTTTTATATGACCAAAATATTTGTGTTGTCTAACTTTGATATCCTTCATTAATTCTCTTTTCATTCCTAGCTTTTCTAGGACATCTTAACTTGCGGTTTCTTCTCTTTCCGTGAGACTCACCTCATGCTTCCTCACCTCATTCTTGCAACTGTAGGGCAATGAAGACTTATACAACACTTGATGACTCAGTTTTTGTTTAAATGTTAGTATCTGTCTCATGTTGTTGAATGTAATGTTGGCTATTTCTATTCGTTGGAGATCCACTGCAGCCAACTTTGAAGTGGAGATGAGAAATGATGATGGTGACAACATGAGACAACATTAGACAACATGAGACAACATTAGACAACATGAGACAACATTAGACAACATGAGACAACATTAGACAACATGAGACAACCAGGTTTGTAACACATCCTTATAAATGTGTGTTGTAGTTCAGTTCTATATCTGCATTTAGAATAATTTCTAATAGACACATTTACTTTTTTGTCCACACAGCTAGATCTGACTGGCTGAGAACTTGTCGTTACACGTTCTACGTATTATAATCTTTCTTCTCTGTACGTTACAATTCACTGTCCGTCTGGCTAAGCGGTTAGAGCTCTTGCCTCTCGCGGCAAAGCTACCGGGTTCGGAGATCTATACCCAGTCGCATCACGCTCCACGCTACCCAGCTGAAAATGGGTATCTGATTCTACTCATAAGTTAGGGAAACCAAAGAAAGATGGTAAAGACAAAGGAAACTAGTCACCACATCTTACGCAGCTGGACATAGTGTTGTGAAGTCTCTAACACCTCACACCCCTCCAGCAATTGCTTGTATGGGACTAACTTTACCTTTAGGTTAATCATTATCACCGGAACCTCCTATCATTAAAAAATGTTTTTTTTATAAATTCATTTGCAATGACTTGTTATCAGCTTCAGGTCTCCTCATGTCGTCTTGACCCGTGCCATCAGCTTCAGGTCTCCTCATCACCATCATCATCATAATCGTCATCATTACCATCATCATCATAATCGTCATCATCACCATCATCATCATAATCGTCATCATCACCATCATCATCATAATCGTCATCATCATCATCCTCGCCAGCCTTCAGCTCCCCAGGACCATAGACCTTCAGCCAAGTCTGCTTGATACCAGCTACAGTGTTGACCTATAATTAAGAAGCGAAAAAACAGAACATGAACACGTAGATGTTGTAAACTAGAGACGTTGATGGTCTCTTTACGTTATTGCTGCGACTGGTTGTGTTGTTGGACGTGCCTTCCTTCCAGGTCTAGAAAAAAATAAATTTGTGTTTGAAGTCACATTCCAAAGTCATGACAGCACTGGACAGAATGTACGAATATCTGCAGTACATTGACATAAAAACAAAGCAAAACCCAGCTACTGTGGTAAAACTAAAAAGAAAAAAAAAAAAAAAAAATCGCACTTAGAGAACAGGCAGGTTGAAGAGATAAATAAAACAGAACATTCCTGCATAAACAATATGCATTCATCAGGGTACAAAACAAACAAGAGCACAACGTTAATGTGTAACAAAGAAAAAAAACATTGATGATACTCTACATTTTGATGTAGACAGTGGGCATCAAGTTTAGTAAATATGCTAGCGTGTTTTAGAAGACTGGGTGATTAAACCAAGCACCCCAACAAAAACTAGGTATGAAACCTCACGTTTAGTAATTCTGTTAATTTGTTACTTTTGCCTCCAAAGTAATTAATGTTAATTGACCGACTTCAACAAAAGAAATGGTACGTTCTTTGTACAAGTTTCTCTCTTTGTACAAGTTTCTCTCTTTGTACAAGTTTCTCTCTTGCTCAAGACTCTTAACTATTGATAAACAATGACTTTTTCCTCAGATGTTGACAAACATGGCTAAAAAGGCGAATAAATGTGTAGCAGATCAGACATCGAATGTCGTTCATACATACCAAGGATGACGATGCAATTTCACAAATACACAAAGTAAAAACAATAAGAAAGGACCAACTAACAGATCTTCACCAACTACATGACCTCTGAAACACACACAAAAATCTGGTCGTGACTATAGCTACGTACTTAATAACCCTCGCTGGCAGTGCGAGGTCAACTATTAAGGTCTGTGTACTCTGAAGAGTAGATCAACGCGAAATTTACTGTACCACAGGTCAGAACATCTTCACACAAAATATATCTGTTTGCATGGTAAAGGTCACAAGATGATTAATACTTCTAGAATACAAACAAATGCATTTTTGATTTCTACAACGTATCTTTGTAAACATCTTTGAGCATATACTAGAACAATAATGATGTACGAAAGGAACTAGAAATAAGGGGTAAGAAAAGGTAAATTAATTCAGTACAGGTAAACTACTTCTGAGTACAACAGAAACCTGTATCGACGACCTAACCCAGGACCATGGTGATCGAGGTGAAAGTTACTGAAGCTCAATACTGTCTTTTCAACAAACCTTCTGCCATTCCATAAGCAGCGCAGTTCCCAACAGTTGTTTCAGAAGAGAGCCTTGATCGTCTGTTTGATCAATGGCGAGAACTGGCATCGTACCGAAAATATCTTGGACATCTGGTGGATGAGGATCCGCCCGCATTCTGGCTGGGACTGCAACAAGTAACAGATACTAATAACCAGAAGAAATTTGATGTTTTGGCTCACCTCATGTGCACGCTTATGGCACTACCTCACTCCTCAGCATGCGTCGAAAGAGTGTTTTCGAAGGTTAACTTAGTTAAAACTAAACAAACCAACAAGCTTTTGTGTGAAACAGTTTACAATCGAATGCTAGCTAAGCAAGCAGTTGCCAAAGATGGAGTTTGTCATAAGTTTAATCCTAGTAAAAGCGTAGTTGAAGATGTGCGTGAAGGACGTTGTCGGCAGAGATATGCAAAGATTTTGGAACTCCACAATCAAGATTCCACGTTGTCAATTCATGCATATGATCTTGACGAAGGAGAAGTTGTCGACATGGATGCCGAGTCTCTGACAAGTGACAATTTTCAACAGTAACAAGTTACAACTAACATTTTATATTTGATTTGACGAACATTTTGTTAATGTAACTACTGTAAGTATGTTACTGTTAAAATATCTCATTTTCAAGAGTTCATATATTTTGGGGTGTTAATAAAATCATTTTTATATAATTGTGAATTTTTTGTAATTAAAAAATAAAATAAAAGTGAAGAAATAAATAAAAATTGGTAACACAGCTTATTTGGCTAACGTCGCACTAAAAAATTGTGAAAGCATCGTCTATCCCGTATATTTGAGGCATAAAATAATCTGGGTATTTCTGGGTTTTTTAAAGAAGAAAATCTGGGTTTATCTCTAGAACTTGAGTGGCAACCTTGGTCGTTATACTACTTTACAGAATGTCAATGGTTGCTTCACCCCTTTACAGAATGTCAATAGCTGCTACACCACTTTACAAAATGTCAATAGTCGTTATACTACTTTACAGAATGTCGATAGTCGTTATACTACTTTACAGAATGTCGATAGTCGTTATACTACTTTACAGAATGTCAATATTTGTTACACTACTTTATAGAATGTCGGTAGTGACTAAACTACTTTACTGAATGTCGATAGTTGCTACACTACTTTACAGAATGTCGATAGTTGCTTTTCATATTGTCGATATACAAGGAAACCCTCTGGCACAGCAAATATGCGATATTTAACGACAGTAAAAATAAACATGAGAATGTCTCTTGTCTTGATGGTACCGTGATATACTCTTTCCTGTCCATCTCTTGTCTTGATGGTACCCTGATAGACTCTTTCCTTTCCATCTCTTGTCTTGATGGTACCCTGATAGACTCTTTCCTGTCCATCTCTTGTCTTGATGGTACCCTGATATACTCTTTCCTGTCCATCTCTTGTCTTGATGGTACCCTGATATACTCTTTCCTGTCCATCTCTTGTCTTGATGGTACCCTGATAGACTCTTTCCTGTCCATCTCTTGTCTTGATGGTACCCTGATAGACTCTTTCCTGTCCATCTCTTGTCTTGATGGTACCCTGATATACTCTTTCCTGTCCATCTCTTGTCTTGATGGTACCCTGATAGACTCTTTCCTGTCCATCTCTTGTCTTGATGGTACCCTGATAGACTCTTTCCTGTCCATCTCTTGTCTTGATGGTACCCTGATATACTCTTTCCTGTCCATCTCTTGTCTTGATGGTACCCTGATAGACTCTTTCCTGTCCATCTCTTGTCTTGATGGTACCCTGATAGACTCTTTCCTGTCCATCTCTTGTCTTGATGGTACCCTGATATACTCTTTCCTGTCCATCTCTTGTCTTGATGGTACCCTGATAGACTCTTTCCTGTCCATCTCTTGTCTTGATGGCACCCTGATAGACTCTTTCCTGTCCATCTCTTGTCTTGATGGTACCCTGATAGACTCTTTCCTGTCCATCTCTTGTCTTGATGGTATCCTGATAGACTCTTTCCTGTCCATCTCTTGTCTTGATGGTACCCTGATAGACTCTTTCCTGTCCATCTCTTGTCTTGATGGTACCCTGATATACTCTTTCCTGTCCATCTCTTGTCTTGATGGTACCCTGATAGACTCTTTCCTGTCCATCTCTTGTCTTGATGGTACCCTGATATACTCTTTCCTGTCCATCTCTTGTCTTGATGGTACCCTGATATACTCTTTCCTGTCCATCTCTTGATGTTACCTTCCTACTTATAGCGTTGTCTTCCTCTTGCACGTTTGCCTCCAACTCTGCCTTCTAATGATGTTCTATAAGGTGTTGTCTTGTTTTATCATCATCATCATGTGACGTATTCTTTCCAGAACGTTGTCTCCATTACAGCTGCTCTGAACGCATCACGATTCTGGGCAAGTCGACCTGCATCAGCCAAAGACAAGTTCAGACTCTCTGTGATGTCCTGGGTCCACCGTCGTCTAGGTCGACCCCTTCCCCTTTTTCCAGGGACCATGCCTCCCATCACTGTTTTTTCCAGACTATTATGTCTTTTTATATGACCGAAAAATTTCAGCTTCCTTATTGCGATGGTATTTAGGAGCCAATGGTCCTGTACGTTTAGTGAGTGCAGTACTTCTCTGTTGGTCTTTTTTTCTGTCTAGGGTATTCTCAACATCCTTCTGTAGCATTTCATTTCGAATGATGTAATCTTTTTTGCAACTGTTTTATTGAGTGTCCAAGTCTCGCAGCCGTATGTTGCTACTGGGAATATACATGCTCTGATCAGTTGTAACGTTGTTTCTTTGCATGTGCCTTGCCATAGGTTTTTCATCTCTATTAGTTTATGTGAAGCAATTGCAAGTCTTCTTTTAATTTCTACTGCACAGTCGCCAGAGCTGTTGATGATTGATCCTAAGTATTCGAATTCATTAACACTTTCCAGCTCTTTGTTATCAATTTCAATTTCTGGTTTGGTCTTTACTTTGTCTGTTGTCAATACTTTGGTCTTCTTGGTGGTTAGGTATAGATTCTGGGCCTCGCTGAGTTTTTTGGTGGACATAATTAATTGTTCAAGTCCTTCTGGGTTGGTCGATAGGAGGACTGTGTCGTCAGCATATCTGATTTCCGGGATCTGGTACCCGCCGATGTTAAATGAGTCAAACTCTGTGTGTTCTTGGTCATCTCTTACGTTTCTCATGATATTCTCGGCATAAATGTTAAACAGGTAAGGGGAAATGGTACAGCCTTGTGTCTTGTTTTATAGCCAAAATATTTTAGCTGTCTAATTTTGATCTCCCTCATTAATTCTCTTCTTTCCTAGGACCTTTTCAATTGTTTTAAACATGCAAGTTACTCACTGAAAACTGGGGAAAAGTAGCAACGAAAAAAGGAGGGGGAAAAAACTCATATTAGATTATAATTATAACCAAAGTAGGAAGCAGCACCAAGTCAACGTTTTCTTAAACAACTTTATTTTACGATAAGAAAACTTCAGATCCCTGAAACTTGTCTACTCATTGAGCACGTGTTCTAAAAGCGCTGTCTGCATATCACACAGACTCGCTGCGACACGAAAGACTCACCGTGAACCGGAAACGCGTAGGTGCGCGCTGTGAATCAGATAGTGCGATATTAAAATTCATTTTGCAGCACTGGTTCCGCTTTAATGGATTCTGCATGGGTATAAGAAGCTTTAAGATCCTGCAAGTCGGGAATATGATGAAGTTAAAGTGAGAAGGACAAGGAAGAGAGGACCGGAGGGGGGAGTTTGCGAGTGTATAATCTGAATTTGATAGTGCAATCACTTGCGTGAACTCCTTGTAAAAATTTGCCGACTTTTGTCAACACGCAATCAGTGCGTAAAGATGGAAGTAAAAAAAACGTTAGAAGTGACTGTGGATATCTTCAGAAACATCTTTTTCCTATGTGCCCCTCATGGAGCATGAAGCCACTACTACACTGCGTCCTCTTTCAGGAACTCTGCACACATGCATGCATGTGCTCTTTCAGTGGTGGGTTCTGTATCAATTTCTTTAACAAGATGAGTCTGCCAGCTCTATACACAAAGCCATATTAGCCGCCGGTTCTTGTGTGTTAATTCACCGCTAAAATCAAATTTTCCAAATTTCGTGGTGAAATATCACACAAGTACCTAGCCGCCTCATACTGCAGTAGTATATCTATTCTTTCTTTGTTTCATAGAAGATCCCCGCGGACGATACAGAAGGAAATAATGGGGCGGAACCTATGGGTGTGTTGTGTCGACAGAAATTTTGAACAGAATGATAAATTATTATTTGAGCGCTAATAGAATAATACCAAAATAACACCCCCACGCCCACCAAAAACGCAAAAAAAAAAAAAAAAAAACAACAAACAAACATAACTAGTAGTTATTAAACAGAAAAGATCATCAATATATAATAGAAAGAAAAAAAACTACAGAAGAAGAAGTGAACATGTCTAAGAACGGAAGAGATCAAATAAACACTTAATATGTTATCCCACTCGACACACTGAAAATCTCATCGTAAAATACCAACGCCTGCGAATAATCGCCTAGCGCCAGATTTTACAGAAAACAACATGATTAAAAGATTAAGAGATCTCTAATTTTATTCACGTGTTCATCTCCTCCGTCGTTCACACCTTGTACGGGTCAACCCAACCCAACTCCTAAAACCCTCCCTCAGGTCCGCTAATGAACTGCTGGCTACATCCCGTGCAACTTGCGTTTCGTTACACGAATCTCTTTCATCATAGTTTTTATCTTGAATTATCTGGTAATATTTCTGTTTCGTCCATGTTTTTATAGGGCTTGTCGAGATACGCTAGCGCCAATTCATTCATAGGGACGTGGATTTTTCAGACACGAACAGATGTACATCGCAGGTAGAGCTTCGGGGGAAGGGGCTGTTAGGGCTTATACCAGGGGGAAATCGCTGAAATATGATGATACGGAAGGATGGGGCTGGTAAATCTGCGAAGGAGATATAGATATGGAGCCATTATGTATTACATACGTCAAAAAAGATAATTTTTCAAATTTGTAGATAAACGTGGGGTTAAGATTCTATAATGGCGAGGGGGGAAAAATGTAGGTTACGACGATTACAGCTGGTTCATGTTGATCCCCCCAACGTGTTGCACCGTGTACTCTTCTAGAACAACGTATCTCCAAAATCTTTCATCAACGACTAAAATTAACGCCTGTATCTGGGACTGAAGTGGATAATCTATACCTGTAAACAGGACATTACCTGTAAACAGGACATTACTTGTGATATATCCTCTGCAGGCAACACTCTCAGAATCTACTACAGCTGTAGAGTTCTTACAACAGGTCATGATTAGCTGTTTCATCAGAACTTACCCATTCAGCTACAGTATCGATTCTACCCCCCCCCCCTCTCTCTCCGTGAATCAACGAGTAAGTAACCCACCAAAACAGAACGAGAAATAATTATGTTGTGCGCTTTCTGCTGCATGTCCAGATGACGTCATTAACTGTTCTGTAGTTACCTTATTCCTTTTCCATTCCACTTCCACTTTATTGTATCTTTGTAGCCAAACTTATTATGACTTCCGGTCAACGCAAGCATAAAAAGGCCTGCGTGCTCTATTAATGGGTGTTCAATAGAGCATTAACGGTGCAATGCGCGCCTTTTCCGTGTTTCCCCGAAAAGCTGGTGAGGACGGTTCGGTTCAGTTAGACAATTAATAATACTGGGATTTATTTTATTATTAATTGCTGAACGTGAAACATTATTTGATATCGATCATTGTGTATGTTTATTAGCCTACATCATCTCCCGTGGAAAAAAAAATCTTAGGAAGAAAGTACAATAATCCTACCTTCTTCATGTGCAATTTTATTGGAAACATACTTCTTCTTATTCCTCTTCTTCTTCTTTTTTCCTCTTCTTCTTCTTCTGCTTCGTACAGACTTCTGCTTCGTACAGACTTCTGCTTCGTACAGACTTCTGCTTCGTACAGACTTCTGCTTGAATATTTTCAAAGAAAGCAGCGGTCAGCCTGAGGCAAATTGTATCACCATAGAACTTTTCTAGGAATGATACTAGTGACGGCCATTTGTGCTTTCTCTGTTGCTGATAAGTAGGGCATCTCTGAAGCAGACGTTCACCAGCTTGTTTCTATTGCAAGTGCTTTCCGGTCAGTATCTGAATGTAGCGGGAGGTTATTTAAATTTATTTATTATGTAAGAGTATGCCAGTAAAGAGTTCTGACCTTACAAGTAATACCACAGTCTTAGAAATAAGCACTGGTGTATTGTTATCATAACAATAGTCAGACTGTGAAAACCCTGGCCCAGTTGGTAAGAAGTAGTACCAGGATTTAAGGTGTCTCCTCCCTGTGACTATCTTATGATTACTTATATGCTAGGGGATAAGTAAAATGTACATTCACTGAACCCACAAAATGGAAAAAGTGAATAAATCCTCAGGTACAGTTAAAATAGTTTAATAATTACACTAATATTCTATTTCTACTAGTTGGAAAAGAGTATACACATATATATATAAAAATATTCACACAATTACTATTATTTTCTGTTTAGACTTCAAGATCTTAAATAATAAAGTTACTGAAATCACTGTTATTAGTCCTTTGAATTTAAGGATAACTGTCATCAGTTGACTGAGTTTATGTATGGTTACTTATTGTTTTCAACTATTGGCTGTTTCACATGTATAGGTGGTCAGTGTCAAACAGGACACTTATCTTTCCAACTTGATACTGCTGAAACTGTCCTTTGCTGATATCAGACTTGGTAGGCCCAACAGTAGGGATGCCAATGATCAGTTGAAGTTCACTCTTTGGGGTCCTGCACTTTTGTGGGATTGCCTCGGAGGAACTGCACCGGCTTCTGATACTGGACAGTCTGGTTTGAGTTATTTCATGGAACCTGCAACATATCAGCCTTGGCTAGTATCTGGCTAGACTTGTAGCTGACTAGCACAGATGTCAGACCAGTCAGTCATCAGATGTCACCGTTATACAATCATAGTAAGCAAGGACATCATTTCAGTGATATAGCATTAATAACATTTCAATTAAGTGTAACTGAGTAGCACATAAGTCAGACAAGTCAGTCATCAGGTGTCAAAGTTATACAGTCATAGCAAGTAACATCATGTCAATGATACAGAATTAATATTAACCTATCAGTAATAAACATCATCTGGTTTATTCCGCTCCTATACATCCCTTCATATGCCATAACTTGATCCTTCCAAATCATATCAAGTACAAATTCAAATACTGATGCTATCCTTAGCATCTACACAAAAGTAATACATAAATAAAGAAAGTGAGTGACCACGTGATCAGGTTGCTTTCTACTGAAACTGGCTATAGAACACTCCAGTTTACCAGCTGTAAATGGGTACAAAGTTGTGCGCTCGAACTAGGGAAGGCAAAGGCAGCGAGGAAAGGGACTAGTCACCTTAACCTCGTAAACTGGGATCTTCCATGATGAAGTTTCTAACACTTCATTTCCCTATGACAATCTCTGCCATGGGACTGCCTTTATCTTCGTAAGCGATAATGCATTTAATATCGACGAGATACAGCATTAAATATAATAAATATTTTCTATTTGGCTGTGGGGCTAGTTTTGATACGTTTTTTGTACAAGCCACCATCTTCCACTAAGCACATGAATAAATCATATTAAAATAATAATACGTTATATCAATGAATATTATACAGGCATATTTTGTGAATTCTAAATGAACCTGTAATACAAAATAAAAGAAATTATTATACAGGATAGCTATCGTAAATTCGCTTACCCTCAGACTCCAGACACTTAGACTGAAATTTTCTGGCGATCCGCTCACACTTCAGATGGATTTAGAGTCGTGGCGTTATCTGCCCTCAGTCTTGTCTCAACCTCTTGCGTTGTGTATCTCTCTCGTTGTTGTTGTTGTTGTTTTCTTCTACTATGTTGCTGTGATACCCTGTTCAACCTGAAGTTTGGTTATAATTGGGGTATATAGGGTGTTATCGTCTTCACTGGTATCTCGTTCGTAGTCCTGGAGGTGACTGGTCCTGAAAAGGACCACTTGCTGGCTGTCTGGATTCCTCTTTGTCCGTTTGTGGTGCCGTGTCGCTCTCATGGTGTTTTTTATGTCCTGCCTCAACTATCTGGCTCGTTTAGTTTTGTGTGTTTCTACGCTACTAGTTTCTGTTGCTTTTGTCTTCTTGCTCTCCTGTATCTGTGACAGTGCTTTTTCAATTATCGTTGGTAGTAGCTGTTCTAGCGTTTCTGGCTGCTAATGCTCTGTCTTGATTGAGTAACATTTGCTGTACGATGTCGATTTTCATTTTGTCTTTCGTTTCTTTGTTTTGTTCTCTAGTTTTTGTAAGGATATCCTCAACGATCCTTCTCTCTGATTCAATTCTTTTGAGTATTTGTTCGTTCTCTGCCTTTAGCTCTGTGAGTTTGGCGATGTCAACTTCTATCTCGTGTTTGATGGTTGTTTCAATTCTTTTGAGTATTTGTTCGTTCTCTGCCTTTAGCTCTGTGAGTTTGGCGATGTCAACTTCTATCTCGTGTTTGATGGATTTTGTTTCCTGTAGCATTGCCTGGGCGCTCTGTAACATTTCTCTGGCGCTCTGCATATCTATTATGTCTTCACCGCTGTCCTTGTCGTCTACGGGATCCTGCTTGTTTCTGCTTTCGTTCTGCTGTTTCCTTTTCATTTCGTTGATTTCAGCGGTCAGCTTGTGTAGCTGTGTTCTGTCAATCGTGCGCTGTTTTTCTGTAGCATCCGCATTCACTCTGTGTTTGGCCTCTTTGAAGGGTATGTTTTTTTAGACACGGCCTCCTTCAAGATGCTCTTAGTTTCCTGGAACACAGGGCATCCTCTGTACCTTGCCCCGTGGTTTCCGTGGCAGTTTGCACAGATACGGTTTTCGTTAGTTTCTTTGTAGTTGCGGTCCTCCTTTGCCCTGGGGCAGTCGCCATATTGGTGACTACCCGCACAATACCGGCAAACTGCATCTCTCCTGCACGTCTTTTTTGTGTGCGAGAACTGCTGGCAGTTGGAGCACTGCATCACCGGAGGGATATAGGCTTCTGTCTTTTTGGTTGTGGTTTCGAGCGTCAGTCTCTCGGGTCTTGTCGATCCTTCTACCGTGACTATCATCAGATTGGTATCTTTCTTGGCCCAGGTTTTTAGCCTTTCGACCTGCGTGATTTTAAGATTTGTGTTTTCAGCTTGAAGGCGTCTGTGGACGTCGCCTTCGGAACATCTTGTATCCACCCCTCTGATGACCAACTTCTTTGTTGTCTTGTACTTTTCCACCACCACTTTTATTTGGTGGGGCAACTGGATTTCCTTTGGACCGGATTCCAGTTCGATCATCAGCGAGGTTGTTTTGTCTGTGTTGTTGAGAGAAAGCACTACTCCCTTTTCGTGCCTCCCTACTTTGGCGATACCTCTCCGTCCAGTTATCACCTCGAGGATGTTGATCACTTTGTTGTCGGGTAGGGCCCTGAGTGAGACCTCACTTCCTGACGTCTGGGTGATCTTAACAATCCTCTCCTGTATCGTTTCTGAGTAGCTTGTATTTTTAGTGTTTGGTCTTTGTTTCCTTCTACAGGCTTGGTTCGAATCTTGTTCTTGGTTATTCGGTGTGATATCTTGCGTCTGAGCCTTTGAGTTGTCAGCTGTTTTTTCCTCAGGATCAGGAATGGTAGCTTGCTTCTCAGTGGTTTCGATGTCCAGCACGTCTGGAGCTACTTCTACTGTTGCTTCTTGAAGAGTGAGCCTAAGGGACTCGTCTCCGTCTTCAAGTCTTCGAAGTGCATCTAAAATGGTCTCTGCGACATCTTCCTCTTGTACCTGTCTGTGTTGAGGATCTGCCTCTATCACTTCCTTCATAGTGCTTGCAGGTGGGTCGGCTGTCATCTCGGCATCGTGCGGCTTCTCTGTCATAGACCGGGTTACTGCTGACGAGTCGGGTGGGTGCAGCCTGGATAGAAGCGCTTGTTTTCTTTTCTCCAGCTGTCGTAACGCTCTACATATTTCTTTATGTTCTGGGTCTTCTTTATCTAGGCAAGGGGTCGGGCCACTCTGACTCTCAGTCGGGTCGACGCATGTCACAGCTAACTCAGTCGTGTCCGGAGTTATAGAAGGGCCGGTCCCGGCACGAGTACTTGGGGCAGTCTTGCTCTCTGGCTGTCTGTCATTGTTGATTGTGATATTGCGATTACCCTGGCTGTTCTGCGCTGGTGGGCTGGTGTAGACCTTCCTCTTTTTAGCGTGTGGCCTATGTCTGGGCATTTTGACGATAACGCGATCTTATCTCGAGTAGTGGCGTCCTGAAAAGGACGTTGGTGTCTTGTAGTTCGAATGGTATGATTGGATTCACGTTATCCAAAGTACCAGTTTACCGATCCGCTTTAAATACGTATAGCGCGGACGTATCGGAGAGTACCGACGTCACAGCTTAAACCTAACCTGAAAAAATCCTTCCCGAACCGTGATTTCAGCCGATCTGTGCGTCGACTGAAATTTTGCCTTTCTCATTCTCAGCATATATAATATCCATATTGTTCCATCTTATCTAGTTTTATTCAGCTGATAAAACTCTATCTTCCTATCCATGTAAATTCCCAAACTGTTATTTGTTGATTTTAATATTTAGAACAGAAGTGAGTTTACATGCTTTTAGCGTAACTGTGGGCAGCCGAAATACGCATATATCTCCGTAAATGAGAACTTCCTACCGTTCCATCTTATATGCAGTTATACACCATCCTTCCCTGTACTGAAATGTAAAATCCTTTTCATACGGATTCCCTTCGTTTTATTTTATCGTTGGCGATTTCCTCTGTCCGATACACATTTCGCTGATACGCCGCCATTTTGAAAGCGGTCACTCGATCGTAGATGGGTTTATAAATCTAACTGAACTCATTTGCAATGACTTGAAACCAATTTTGCGACATAGCTCCCCCATATTTTAAGCTGGATGATATCTAGCTTAACTATTGGGTACAAGACAATTGCAAATCGACCATTCCGAGGTTAGTTTTCCTTCTTTCTATCCTCCTCAAGCTCTGTGGGATGGCGACTAAGAAAATCTGCGCCCACATTCTGTTTCCCAATAATATATTCATCCTTTACTATCTCTCTCCTTCCGGTTCGGCTTTTCATCCAGGCTCTTACTGCTGGTGAAACGGGGTCGGTAGGTTTCCCATGAAGTTTACCGCCCTCTTTTCGATGATAGTTGGATGTGGTTTTCCCTCGCAAATCCGTAGGTTTTTGATTTTCGCTACATGATTTGTTCCTTTTTTCCAGCGCATGGGGTTCAGACTGCAATTGAACCTGTGTGGGATGTTTCCTTTCCCCTCCCGTGCAAATCTCGGGAGTACCCCTGATTGCTGGTTTGCTTGTAGATTTTTGATGAAGACTCTTCCGTCGACTTTCTGAATCTACATAGGTGCACTCTGGACAGGAATTTACATACTGATTTATGTCTTCCGTAATACCTGGCCAGTAGAACTGGGTGGCTATTCTTTGTTTTGTGGCACCATTACCCAGGTGTTCACTCAAAGTTGATATGTGTCCCCAGCCTATAACCTTATTCCTATAGGTGGATGGTACAACAATTTGACCATGACTTTTCGTCCCTCTTCCAGCTTTCCTGTACAAGAGTCCATGTTCCATATAGAAATGTCCTTTCCTTGGAGCTTTATGTGTTTTTTGATAATTTGCCAAAACAGGGCTTCAACGTGCTGTCTGCTTCTTGAGCCCGTTTCATTTCAGTTGAATGAAATTTTACGTTGGTGTCCCTCTCTATGTTCCTGGAGTCAGCCTTGGTCTGGATTCCTGCCATAACCATAGGTTTTACAGGGTCTCCTAAGAAAACATATTTACGCCCCAACATTAGGGGGTAAAAGGGATCATCTATCACAGCTGCATTTATCTCCCCTTCCACATAGCGACAACTGACATGAATCTTTGCTATGGGTAAAGTAAGGGGTGATGTTCCTTTTAGTGGCCCTTGAATCTGTACTGTTTCTGTGGTGATTTGTTCAGGGCTCACCAGAGATGCACACACGACTGCGTCATAGGACAAACCTGTGTCATACATTCCTGTGACTTGCTTGCCATTCACAGTCACTATCTCCTGAGTAGGTGGGTGATGGAGGCTATTCTGACTCACAGTCAGTTCCTTCCTAACAGAAGTCCTCACCTGTAAACATGCAGCATGATGAAGGGGTTTTTTCCTCCCACATTCATCAGTGTTGTGGTTGCTCATCTTACAAAATTTGCACCACTTACCTCCCTGTTTGTAGGGTTTATTTTCCTGAGTCTGAGGGTTCTTGTCCTTATTATCAAATCTTTGCTTGTATCTGTATGGTTGATCCATCTGGTCAAAATCGGTATTCTGCGGTGGTGGCTTATATCCTTCTACCTGCTTCCTTTTTGTTCCTACCAATTCAGCTTGAGCTGCTTGGTATCTCTCTGCACATTTCAAAATGTCTTCCAGCCTCTCTGCTCCTTGTTCCATAAGGAATTTCCTCATTTCTTGAGACATGGAATCTTTCACTTGCTCTAACATAACCATTTCTTTCAGATCCTCGTAGGTTTTCTGATACTTACCTAAACTACTCCATTTCAACAAATACGTTTCTAGCCTAGCTGAGAACTGGTTATATGTTTCTCCAGGTAGAAGTTTAGAAGTTCTAAATTTCTTCCTATATGCCTCAGAGTTCTTTTCATACCGGATCAGTAAGGCTTGCTTTAGTATTTCATAATTTTCCTGATCTTCTTTGGGGAGTTTCAGAAACACATCATATGCAATACCTCTCAATCCCTGGGATAACTTTAGACTCCATTTTTCCTTTTCCAGTCCATATGTAGAGGCTAGCCTTTCATACCTATCCAGGTATGACTCAATTGCGTCCTCCTTTTCAACAAATGGATCTAGGTGGAAGTTCATGGCCCCATTTGCTGTGTTCTGAAAAGAGCTATTCGCAGAATGAGGTGAGCTATTACCATGGGTGATAGTCCCAGCCTGAAGTTCAAGATCAAGCTGTCTCATTTTCAGCTCATGGTCTCTCTCTGCTTGTAACCTCCTTTCTTCTCTCTCAGCTTCTAATTTCTTGGCTTCTCTCTCTGCTTCCAATTCTAATTTCTTGGCTTCTCTCTCAGCTTCTAGTTTCTTTGTTTCTCTCTCCGCTTCTAATTTCTTGGCTTCTCTCTCTGCTTCTAATTCTAATTTCTTGGCTTCTCTTTCTGCTTCCAATTGCTTTGCTTCTCTCTCGGTGTACTTTTCACATTCCGTCGTGACATACCGGATCAGAACGTCACCATCCATGCCAAGCTCTTTTCCCACCTGCAGTGTAGCAGACCTAAATTTGACCAAGTCAGCCATGATGTATCTGTAGTCTAGTAGGGCAAGCGATCTTACTCAAACTAATTTACTACAATATAATTAACTTATTTAAAATTAAAGTTAATTAAACTGACTTCACCATATATGAAACAGCTTTCTTTATCTGTACTCAATGGTACTCCTAAAAAATATAATTATTTCCTACTATGTTACTCTTTCCAAAAAATTTACAAAACAAAATTTCTACACAGCAGAAATAGAAAGTTGGCTCAGGAATATCAAAGATATATCCCGCAGACGAGCCCCCACTGTAGCGGGAGGTTATTTAAATTTATTTATTATGTAAGAGTATGCCAGTAAAGAGTTCTGACCTTACAAGTAATACCACAGTCTTAGAAATAAGCACTGGTGTATTGTTATCATAACAATAGTCAGACTGTGAAAACCCTGGCCCAGTTGGTAAGAAGTAGTACCAGGATTTAAGGTGTCTCCTCCCTGTGACTATCTTATGATTACTTATATGCTAGGGGATAAGTAAAATGTACATTCACTGAACCCACAAAATGGAAAAAGTGAATAAATCCTCAGGTACAGTTAAAATAGTTTAATAATTACACTAATATTCTATTTCTACTAGTTGGAAAAGAGTATACACATATATATATAAAAATATTCACACAATTACTATTATTTTCTGTTTAGACTTCAAGATCTTAAATAATAAAGTTACTGAAATCACTGTTATTAGTCCTTTGAATTTAAGGATAACTGTCATCAGTTGACTGAGTTTATGTATGGTTACTTATTGTTTTCAACTATTGGCTGTTTCACATGTATAGGTGGTCAGTGTCAAACAGGACACTTATCTTTCCAACTTGATACTGCTGAAACTGTCCTTTGCTGATATCAGACTTGGTAGGCCCAACAGTAGGGATGCCAATGATCAGTTGAAGTTCACTCTTTGGGGTCCTGCACTTTTGTGGGATTGCCTCGGAGGAACTGCACCGGCTTCTGATACTGGACAGTCTGGTTTGAGTTATTTCATGGAACCTGCAACATATCAGCCTTGGCTAGTATCTGGCTAGACTTGTAGCTGACTAGCACAGATGTCAGACCAGTCAGTCATCAGATGTCACCGTTATACAATCATAGTAAGCAAGGACATCATTTCAGTGATATAGCATTAATAACATTTCAATTAAGTGTAACTGACTAGCACATAAGTCAGACAAGTCAGTCATCAGGTGTCAAAGTTATACAGTCATAGCAAGTAACATCATGTCAATGATACAGAATTAATATTAACCTATCAGTAATAAACATCATCTGGTTTATTCCGCTCCTATACATCCCTTCATATGCCATAACTTGATCCTTCCAAATCATATCAAGTACAAATTCAAATACTGATGCTATCCTTAGCATCTACACAAAAGTAATACATAAATAAAGAAAGTGAGTGACCACGTGATCAGGTTGCTTTCTACTGAAACTGGCTATAGAACACTCCAGTTTACCAGCTGTAAATGGGTACAAAGTTGTGCGCTCGAACTAGGGAAGGCAAAGGCAGCGAGGAAGGGGACTAGTCACCTTAACCTCGTAAACTGGGATCTTCCATGATGAAGTTTCTAACACTTCATTTCCCTATGACAATCTCTGCCATGGGACTGCCTTTATCTTCGTAAGCGATAATGCATTTAATATCGACGAGATACAGCATTAAATATAATAAATATTTTCTATTTGGCTGTGGGGCTAGTTTTGATACGTTTTTGTACAAGCCACCATCTTCCACTAAGCACATGAATAAATCATATTAAAATAATAATACGTTATATCAATGAATATTATACAGGCATATTTTGTGAATTCTAAATGAACCTGTAATACAAAATAAAAGAAATTATTATACAGGATAGCTATCGTAAATTCGCTTACCCTCAGACTCCAGACACTTAGACTGAAATTTTCTGGCGATCCGCTCACACTTCAGATGGATTTAGAGTCGTGGCGTTATCTGCCCTCAGTCTTGTCTCAACCTCTTGCGTTGTGTATCTCTCTCAGTTTACCGATCCGCTTTAAATACGTATAGCGCGGACGTATCGGAGAGTACCGACGTCACAGCTTAAACCTAACCTGAAAAAATCCTTCCCGAACCGTGATTTCAGCCGATCTGTGCGTCGACTGAAATTTTGCCTTTCTCATTCTCAGCATATATAATATCCATATTGTTCCATCTTATCTAGTTTTATTCAGCTGATAAAACTCTATCTTCCTATCCATGTAAATTCCCAAACTGTTATTTGTTGATTTTAATATTTAGAACAGAAGTGAGTTTACATGCTTTTAGCGTAACTGTGGGCAGCCGAAATACGCATATATCTCCGTAAATGAGAACTTCCTACCGTTCCATCTTATATGCAGTTATACACCATCCTTCCCTGTACTGAAATGTAAAATCCTTTTCATACGGATTCCCTTCGTTTTATTTTATCGTTGGCGATTTCCTCTGTCCGATACACATTTCGCTGATACGCCGCCATTTTGAAAGCGGTCACTCGATCGTAGATGGGTTTATAAATCTAACTGAACTCATTTGCAATGACTTGAAACCAATTTTGCGACACTGAATATACATTTTACCATCAATTAATGTAGCTCCCCCTGATGGTCTAGTGCCTTAAGCATGTGCTTAGTATGTTTAATGGGTCATGCGGCACTGGTCTCAGTCACTACATAATCTCTACTTATATACTATAACATACTAGAGTAAAATCCCGTCATATGGCGGGAATTAAATTCAAAAGCACCAATACTTAAGCGCAATATTATTTATTCAAATACTTGTGGAAAAATAATGTTGTGTGTGAACATTCGATTGTTCACCAGAAGAGCACCTTGAGTTTCTGTTGTTTTAATCGGCCGAATAGTCCATAACACCACTGGGAACTTCAGATATTATTTGATTGGAGACTATAATATATCTTTGGGTTGGTCATGTCCTCAGAAGAGACCCCGATGCCATCACAAGAACAGCTATGCTTTGGACCCCTGAAGGAAAACGAAAGAGAGGTCGACCAAAAACAACCTGGCGGAGGACTGTGAAGGGTGAGATGCAAAGAATGAATCAGAGTTGGGGCACTGTACGAAGGATGGCCACCGACCGAGCAAAGTGGAATCAATTTATTGTTGCCCTACAAGACGCCACTAGGCGTGATGGCCACTGACTGCTTTGACGGTCGGCGGCTAAGGATCAAAGAAGAAGAAGAGATAATATATCTTGAGCTCACTCAGAAGTTTTGTTATAATTTCTCTATTCAGATCTAAAGACTCCTTAATCTTGGTGCATAAAATTACTCGTTGGAGGAAATACTCATCTGTAAACATTAAGTGTGGGTATTTATACATCTCTAAACACTTGTACATAGGTATAAACTTGTATACGAAAATGCATATTTAAACAGTTTCGCTGCAATTGTCTCTTCATAAGATACAATTCACTTAGGTGGTGACATCTAGAATAGCTATCAATATTGTCTGCCATTTTTTTTTTTATTTCCGTATTAAAAACAAAAATATTTGCTTTACATCCCATGTATCAACATGCACGCCGTTCACATGGTGCATGCACACCAACCTTTGCGCACTTTTCTTTGGCGAGTGTTACTATTTTTGGGAACGGAAATAATGACATAATGAGCTGGAAAACTATATATATAATGATTATTAACAGGTCTGAATCGTTGTATTCGATACCGCTTTCTTTAAGCGTGAGTTTAAAAATAACGAATAAAGTTACCGGATACTTTAAGAAGACAAAATTTTATTTAAACGCCGTCTGCATTAAAGGCAAAAATATGACTTCAGATAAAGCCAGAATACAAGCCAAGAGATAAGAAAGACGGCGCATGGGGAAGGCGGGAGAACAGAGCGAATTCAGTACCCGGCTTATTGAGAAAAGTGGGGAAAACACCCACAAAAGGTAACAGATTGCTCTAAGCTGGGTCTGAATGGTTTGAGGAACGTTGGAGGAATGAATGAATGAATGGAGAAATAGTCAGCAGGAAATGGAGAAGCAGAACCATCTAGTGATGCGCGTGGGAAGAAAAGTTAAATTTCCTTATAAGCACCAGCAAACTGATGCAGCAAGACAATTTCCTGCTCTCACAGCTGAGCAAACAGTCCAGGCTTTACCTACAGCAGTGTTTCTCAAACCATTATTGTCAGCGACCCAGTTTAAGACTTGACGGAATAGCAAAACATGAGGGATATATCACATTTAACTGCGGTAATGTCAGTTAGAGAGTCTGATTGGCTAAGCGGTTAGAGCGCTGTCCTCTCGTGTCAATAAATTAGTAAATAAATAAATAAATAAAGGTAATCAACAGGTACTCGTTGGACTTAAAGGATGATACTAGACAACAGACAAGAAAATATAAGTGATAGGCTTACCGGGAATCGAACCTAGGGCCAACCAAATGGCGCCATCGCCTTGCTGTGACAGTATATCGTGAAAGGGCGCTCAGCAAATTTTGTACCCACAAAAAAAGTGCATTATTGGCTGAGGTCATTCTCATGACACTCACACAACTATGGTATAGGACCCGTGGACGACCCAAACAGTTTAAAGACGCAATCACTAATATAACTTTCCTATCAGTAAGTGTAGACCAAATAAAGGCCGAAATACTTGTGTCCAGTAATGTGTAGTGGAAGACGAATAACACAGAATAGACGGGTAGGTTAAAGGCACGGATGGTTCGATTCCCGGTAAGCCTATCAATTATATTTTCTTTTCTGTTGTCTAGTGTCATCCTTTATGTCCAACGAGTACCTGTTAATTACCTGTTAATTACCTTTATTTATTTATTTACTCATTTATTGACTGTTCACAGGATTCAAGGTGTCCTCTCGTGACACAGTTGCCGGGTTCCGGGATCGAAACAATGTAGCGTCACGCTCTAGTATACCCAGCTGTAAATGGGTACCTGACTCTGCTCTTGAGTTAGGGAAAGCAAAGACAGTTGGCAAAGGAGCTGGTCACTCCACTTCCTAAAGCTGGACCTAGTATTATGAGGTCTCTAACACTTCACTCCCCTACAGCTTTTTTCCACCATGGGACTAATTCTACCATTAATGTCAGTTAAATTAACAATGCACGTATTTTAGTGACCGAGCCAAGTTTTATTGAATAGTCCCGTATTTGCTCAGGATTTCAGTTTATTGTGCCACTATTGCTAATTTGAGTAGCAGAAACACACCACTTACAAAAGAGTACCTACATGTCTTTGACCAGCAGCCCGCATCTGGCACGTTACACATTATCAGATATATTACATAGTTAAAGTGACTTATCTCTTTCGAGGATAGACATTTTCTCAGAAATTCGTCGACGTGAAAATTTATCGTTAGAGAAATTTAACAAAACCCTCGGGGGAAAAGCCTAGCGAAACAAATTTTGGGAACCAGTGTCTTATAGAATTTCAGCATGGATTTGGCCAAGTCAAAATATTCGACTCGACATTCATAACAGAAAACAATACCCAGGGTCTGGAGACCGTTACTTCTGGTTATAATTTTCTTTCCATAGATTTGGCACGTCAAGGAAGAAACGGGTTTGTTTTTTTCGCCCCTTTCCGGTCTGACAGTTTTTGTGTGTTGTCAATAGAATGGTGGATACATGTTACGGTTAAAACATACTGCTGGAATATCTTGAGTGAATATCTTGTCAAATACGTAATTAGTACCTGGTGTTAAAATCTACTTTCTATTTTGTCACAGAATTTGGCATGGAAAATAATGTTTTAATGGTTTGATTCATAGCGGTGCTGACAACTTAAAAAAAATAATTAAATAGCATTTTAGAATACATAGTTTTCTAACTACGAGTTATTTTTCTATCAAAATAACGTGCCATATCTTTTTGGTCACATGACATACTTGTTTAAAATGAAAAATATCGCATTTCAAAAAAAATAATAATAAATAAATAAATAAAAAAAATTAATTCCTCAATCCAAATGTACATCTTTTGATTCTTTTTTCATTTCCTTTTTTTCTATGTATGGAGCAGGAGCCACATTTGCAGCAGGTTCTCTCTCAGGTAGCCCGCATCAACGCATTCACGCTCATGCAGCACTGATTTCTCTGGCAATTTGTTTTAAATGATGAGACTGTAAGACCCACGCATAACCACATATAATTTACCGTTCCCCATTGCGTATAGGGATATTTAACGTCTCTGGCTGTTTTTGTAAATTCTTTTGTTAAGTTTTTTTTTTAAGACGACCCAGAGCTGGCTGGGAGGACAACATCAGACAGTCTGTGAAGGACCGAGGCTTGGAGTGGAACCAGGCGACAAGGTAAACAGCTCATAGGGTAGCCTGGCGTTCTCTCCAGCAAACCTCTACACCTCAAGGTAGAAGAGAAACGACTGAGTAACTTTTGTCCATAATGTTAAATCTTATCTAGTATCTTGTGTTAAATCTTATCTAGTATCTTGTGTTAAATCTTATCTAGTATCTTGTGTTAAATCTTATCTAGTATCTTGTGTTAAATCTTATCTAGTATCTTGTGTTAAATCTTATCTAGTATCTTGTGTTAAATCTTATCTAGTATCTTGTCTTCTTTTTCTTGCAATCTACATCTTCTTCTTCCTCCTTTTTTTAAGCAGTGGTTGCCAGTTGTTAGAATATAACGTATTTTAACTTTATCTTCCTCATAACATGCTTTATACGTGAAATGTTCTTTTTTTCCCTGGCATGCCGTTATAGGCTACCTCTTTGACTTGGCATTACAAGGCAGTCCTTGTTCTGGAATCCCCATGGTATGAGAAGATTGAGGTAGATCTATAAACATGTGGAGAAGAGAACTGAAGACACACACGACATCAGGATAGGAAGGCTTGGCGTGAATTTTGGCATGTGCTCCACAGGGTACTACACCAATTGCTGCAGAAATCACCACTGTAATTTAGCTACAAGAGATTGATACTGTTGATAATATTGGTCAGACTGAAGCTGACACCCTAGTTCTCCATGTTGGGACCGACACCCCTGTCTGTCTATGTACAAATAAGCACATACACGTTACGGAAGCAGCAACAGATGAATAAGCTTGCCGCGGGAGGAACATCCAGAGTCTGAGGCTTATGCTGTGGCACCACATGAAAGATGGCTGACGACCGAGCAAAGTGGAGACAGTTTGTTGCTGTCATACTAGACATGATGGTCACTGATTGCTTTGTCAGTCAGCGGTCAAGGAGTAAAAAAGAAAGGAATGTGGACGCTGCCTTAGCCGTTCAAGAGTAATATAAATGTTTCTTTCACAAACGTGGACGCAACGTCAGTAAATTCATCAATCCATTCATCACTGAAATCACTTGCAAAGCCAACATATATTCAAGCCGTAGCCATTATGCAAGGATGGACAATCACTCCCTCAGTCTAATGTGTTGCTCTTCTTCATCCGGTAGCTACCTGGGGACGAACCATCGTTCGCCAGTCTGACATCACTGTGACCTGTATAAGTTGTCAGGAGATGGGAATGAAACATCTGGTGCTCTTGCAGAAGACGCACGGATGATTGATTACCACACTGATTGAATTTGCTTACAAGACGTATGGTCTGCTCATATGTTAGCGTTTATATGTTTCTTTTCAGACTGTTTTGATAGATTCAACACGTCATCAACAGCTAAGTAGGATGTTTTACATAAAATAATGGTCAAGGTTTGATAGATTCACCGCATCATGGAGAAACTTGACAAATTTCTCAACAGCCAAGCGGAATGTGATACATGAAAGAGTGATTCAAGGTTTGATAGATTCGTGACAGCAAGGAGAAACGTTCTCAGCACGTTTCTCAACAGAATGATGTACGTGAACTATTGGTTCAAGGTGTGACAGATTCACCACATCATGGAGAAACTTAATATGTTTCTCAACAGCTTAGCCAGTTGCTATACATGAAATAGTGATTCAATGTTTGATAGATTCGTGACAGCAAGGAGAAACGTTCTCAACAAGTTTCTTAACAGAATGCTGTACGTGAAGTAGTGGTTCAAGGTGTGATAGATTCACCACATCATGGAGAAACTTAATATGTTTCTCAACAGCTTAACCAATTACTATACATGAAATAGTGATTCAATGTTTGATAGATTCATGACAGCAAGGAGAAACGTTCTCAACAAGTCTCTCAACAAAATGCTGTACGTGAAGTAGTGGTTCAAGGTGTGAAAGATTCACAGCATCATGAAGAAACTTGACAAATTTCTCAATAGCTATTCAGAATGTTGTACATGAAACAGTCATTCAAAATTGTAAAGCTGGACTATGGAAAAAAGATAAACTAAAAGCAGACAGAGAATAAGATAACCAAACGGACACTTAAAGACCACTTTTGGAAACTTCATCCTATATAGCTGGACTTAGCTTGGCTCTTTCCATATCACGTGGTCATTGGCGCATCAATCCTTCTACTCCTTTGTTCGCTCTTCTTGCCTTTGGCAGTCTTCATGTGGACATTTTCTTCTTCGCTAAGTCATTTCTCGTAGCTGCTCTTTGTTGCTGTTATAAATTCTTAATTTTCTGGCACGTTGTTTGAACATATAAACAAACGAAATGGGAAACTCCAGGCTTGTGAGCAGTGATAATAATAATAATAATAATCACAATAATAATCATAATTACACTAACATTATTATTATGATTATTTTATTATTATTCTCAGGTCAAAGCAACATTTATTTCTATTTCTCTCATAATGCTGGAGTTTTGTCTCAAGCTTCTCTCATCGTCATGCAGTTTCTTTATAAAATGAGCTGGTGATAGTCATCCCGAGGATCCGGCAGCCTTGGATGTCATGATGTACTGTTTGTTTGTTTGTCTTCCTCACATGGACACATGTCTGTCTGCCCGATTTCTAATTTGTTGAATGAACAGCATTTGAGTCAGCAGTGGCCAGTTAACAGTCTGACAATTACCACTTGATTTCTTCTTGGCAAGCCGCCGTACGCTTCTGTTGTACCTCACTCTATGTATTCTTTATGCCGTTTTTTTCTTTCATTATTGCAGATGTCTCTTCTTATGTTACACTAACTTCAGTTTCGCAGATGATGAGCTACTGACTAGTAGTCGTAATATTTGTCTATTCCTTTAACTCTTTGACTCCGCAAGTTTTTTTCCATCCTGTGCCTAATTTTAATTCATGATAGACTAAAAGCAACGCTCAGAGGGGTTGTTTTGGCACGGGTGTCAAATCTGACCAACGCTCTGAGCGTTGTTCCCGAGTCAAAGAGTTAATTCGATTTTATTCCGCGACAGGTAGATGTGTCAATTGTTTTATGTTTTCAGTCCATTTCTTTTTCTGTCTCCCTCTTAACGTGCATGGAAGGAAATATATACATACAAAAGTACATACATACATCGTACATGTACAAACACACCGATTGTTTGTTGAACAGACGAACAGACAAGCAGTCAGTCAGACAGACAGTCAAACAGACATGACATAGAATGAATGAAACGATGACGCGCGGCCAAAAGAAGGTTCTGTTCCAGGCGCTGAGGTGCCAAAATAATCAAACATACAATTACAAATTCTGGTTTTAGAATAAGGGACACAATCTGTGCAGATTAACGACCATAGAGAAGATTTACTTACCCTTTTCTTGAAATGTAAAAAAAAAAATTATATATATACAGTCATGCGCCGCATAACGTCCGTTCGGACAACGTCCGACCGCATATACGTCCGTGGTCCCATAAGGTTATAATAGAGTTCAGTCGGAGAACAGGACGAAGCGGACGTAACCGGACGAAGCGAAAGCAACAGCTTCCCGCACACAACACGTGTATCTCATTCTCTTGTATACACTACAAAGCAATTGCGATGCCAGGCGTATAATGGTACAATACATATATAACCTATAATACAATACATATGTCTTGATAGTCAAAATAAACGCCTATGTTACTGGCCTATGTATGTACTGTACTGTTCTCACTATCGTTATTTTAATGTGAACTTTCGAAAATACATTACCGTAAAGTGCACCAAGGCTCATAAAACGCAGCAAAACCAGTTCTAGTGATAGCAGCAGCAAGAGACAACGGAAAAGTATCGATTTGGAAGTGAAACAAAAGATAATTAAACATCACGAAAGTGGAAAACCAGTGAATGCTATAGCTCGTGATTTGGGCATGTCGCACTCGACAGTCACGACGATCATTAAGAACAAAGAACAAATCCTCCAAGCTGTTAAAGGATCGGCTCCACTGAAAGCTACAAAGCTTACGAAAATGCTAGAGGGACCTATATCAGATATGGAAAAATTGCTAATGACCTGGATTGAGGGCCAAACACAGAAGCGAGTCCCTCTCAGCACGTTGACGATCACTGCTAAGACACGAAGCTTGTTCGAAATGCTTAAAGAAAAAGCAGGACCAGACTACAATATCGAGTTTAGTGCTCGTTCTGGGTGGTTCAAGCGCTTCAAATAACGTCTTTCGCTGCATAATGTGAAAGTGAGTGGTGAGTCTGCGAGTGCTGATGCTAAGGCAGCAGAAGATTTTGTCGAAACCCTAGATAAACTAATTGTAGAGTGAGGTTATTTGCCCCAGCAAATTTTTAATATGGACGAAACCTCCTTATTCTGGAAAAGAACGCCTGATAGGACTTTCATTCATAAGGAGGCCAAGTCAATGCCAGGCTTTAAGGCCTTTAAAGACAGTACATTAGCTGAAATACAGTACTGTATGTGTACAGTATCTTGGCTATTTAGTCAATACATGTACACTACAGTATCCCATATAACTTTGCTAAGTATAAAGTATGGTGTTCGCACAACGTCCAAATCGCATAACGTCCTATTTCACAGAACGTATCGTGGACGTTAAGCGGCGCATGACTGTATATATCGGAGAGAGAAGAACTAGACGACATGACATCTCACAACATCCGGGATTTTTTGTTTGTACTTTTTATTTTGGTTGCATCCTGACAGCTTTCATACTTATGTCTCTACTCCGCAGTCACTTTCTTGTTCCCAGTTTTCATCTTTCTGGAACTTTACAGTTACTTTACCTTCATCGATAGCTGACTACTATTTTGTTTAATTTTATTTTATTTAAGTGAACAAAGTGTCAAGAGAGAGAGAGAGAGAGAGAGAGAGAGAGAGAGAGAGAGAGAGAGAGAGAGAGAGAGAGAGAGAGAGAGAGAGAGAGAGAGAGAGAGAGAGAGAGAGAGAGAGAGCAGAAAACAAAACAAATGAAAACCAAAAAAACATAATTTTCAATAAAGACCTCAGTAAATAAACAGGAAGACAAGAACGACAATAACTGACAATGAGGACTGTTCTCATCAAGGGGGAGAGAAATATTAGAAAAAGCCAAGCACAAGAAACATTTGGCAGGTACGGTCTTGCGGTTACGCCAACGCCTAATCATTTCCTGTATGATCATTTTTTTTCCCCTATTCCCCATCCTTTCCTACTCCGTTCTGCTGTTTCGCACACTCTTCCCTGATGGCATTGTTTTTCCTTCAAATTTTTCAACAAGAACATGTTTAAGATGGAAGAAACAGCCAGTTTGCTTACAAACGCAGCTGACGGGAAAGAAACAGTCTGCAAGCATTCAAAGACAACTGGCGGACCGCAAACTGTTTGCCCTGCACACCAAAGAAAGCTTCCCGCCCCCTTCAGCATTATTGTCGTTATCGCTTTTTCTGCAATTTTGCTTTCTTAAATGCAAACCCCCAAATCAGCCGGTCTTTGAGAGTTCTGGGAATCAACTAAGATGGCAAATCACAGGCTCCCAAAAACTGAACGGGAGAGATGCACGTGAAAAAGCGCATGCTTGCTGATTTTGTACGCACCATTCAGCTTCGGTGAAGAATGCCTCGCCAGCTTATTGAAGGCACGGAACGATTGTTAAGCCATATGTTATTAGCTATGTTTTACAACTCAAACGCAGATTATCCCTTCTTTTGAGAATCGAGCTGTCATAACGAGACCGTTACTGGAGCAACATTTCTCGTTTTTTTGGCTGTTGAATAATTACTTTCGCAAGCCAGTGCAACTTTGGCAAAACGCTTTCGACGTTGATACACCTCCAAATGTTGGACCGAACAGGTCTAAAGCCGTCTGTCTGATCGGAGTTATAGACGGGAAGAATAGAATCTAAAATGTTTTTAAAACCGTTAACTTTTTTCTACATGAAATATGTACTTATCTTCTAATGTAGATAAAGACCCCGAGGAGTAAACTACAGATACGGAGGGAAAAAAAGAGGCTTTAAAAAAAAAGTTTGAACTGGCAGAATAATAAATTGTGCTTAAATGACTGCATCAGAATATTTCATGATTTACTGTCAGTGGCGACAAGCAAACAGAGATAGGCGACAGACAGACAGATACATAGACAGACAGACAGACAGACAGACAGACAGAGACAGACAGACAGACAGATAGATAGATAGATAGATAGATAGATAGATAGATAGATAGATAGATAGATAGATTGATAGATAGATAGATAGATAGATAGATAGATAGATAGATAGATAGATAGATAGATAGATAGATAGATAGATAGATAGATAGATAGATAGATAGATAGATAGATAGATAGATAATGTTAGTTATTATAAATGTCTTGGCTTCTCTCAAATTGTAGATAAAGCTTGACAAGTAGGGACTGCTGGTACTTGCTGGAGGTGTTCGTTTCAAACAACAAAGTGCAACATTCTTCACAGATGCACTAATGGTCGCTCTTTTGAAAAGAAATAAAAACCATACTGTAATTTTAGAGCCATGGACACTTAGGACAATTTTTATTCGTTATTGTTATTATTTCATTATCCTATAACTGGCATCGATGATAGGAACTTCCCAGTCTTTGACCTACATAGTGTTTAGTATAGTCAGAGTCGGACCTATGGTTTTCAGAATGTGGGTACGAGGTCTCATTTTGAGGCAAGTCTTACCGCATCACCCCACCCTTTTTATGAAGGTAGTGTCATGTTAATGGCTTGGATCACATTATAATTTCCGCATTAAAAAAAAATTTCGACCCCCCCCCCCCCCCCCCCCCCCCCCCCCCCCCCCCCCCATGACGGCGCCCGATGCCGCCGAACCACTCGCACCGCCAAAGATAGGCCTCTAAGTATAGTGAAGTCTTTCACACTTCACTTCCCTATGGTATTGTCTGCAATGGGACAAAATTTACCTTGCATAACTGTACAGCCGAAACAAAACTAAGGTACAGTACTAACAAAGTAGTTCGGATGACATAAGTGAACCTTAATTGACTTGGTCCGGCCTTTCTCACAGAAGCGTGGTCGTGCCTTTCTCATAGAAGTGTGGTCGTGCCTTTCTCATAGAAGTGTGGTCGTGCCTTTCTCACAGAAGTGTAGTCGTGCCTTTCTCGCAGAAGTGTGGTCAGGCCTTTCTCACAGAAGCGTGGTCGGACTTTTCTCACAGAAGTGTGGTCAGGCCTTTCTCACAGAAGCGTGGTCGGACCTTTCTCACAGAAGTGTGGTCGGACCTTTCTCACAGAAGTGTGGTCAGGCCTTTCTCACAGAAGCGTGGTCGGACCTTTCTCACAGAAGTGTGGTCGGACCTTTCTCACAGAAGTGTGGTCAGGCCTTTCTCACAGAAGCGTGGTCAGGCCTTTCTCACAGAAGCGTGGTCGGACCTGTCTCACAGAAGTGTGGTCAGGCCTTTCTCACAGAAGCGTGGTCGGACCTTTCTCACAGAAGCGTGGTCGGGCCTTTCTCGCAGAAGTGTGGTCGGACCTTTCTCACAGAAGTGTGGTCGGACCGTTCTCACAGAAGTGACGCCGGAAACGTTTGAGCAATTATTGAATTACATTTGTTTCCCACGTTTTCCACTCAACAAGAAAGCAGTGATGCATGCTGTGTAGATTATTATTCAGTGTGTGCTGCCACGTAATAGTTCTGAATATTCAAGCTGGAACCTTATTTTCCTTACTGAGATACCACGACGGTACCTCTGAGGAATGAAGTCGCTGAAGCTTTGATTGTGAAGTCACAATTTTATCTCATATTGCCGTCTAATTTACGGCTGACGTCTCCCGCAGCCCGTTACGCATCTCTCCAAGCAAGCAGTTCAGCTCAGTCAGAATAGAGCTCACGTGTTCTTAAAACAATTTTACTCTGACACACAATAACAGGAAGGAGGAGTGGCTTATTGTGATTAGAAGCTGGAAACAGTCCTGTCAGGCGGCTTCACTGTCCGCAAGTTCTCTTTTTAATCTCTTTTATTTAACATCCCATGAGGTTTCTAAATTTGTCCTGTTTCAGATGTTTCACGCTCAAAAATCTCTATTTTCGACTCATAGCAGAGAGCTGAAACTTTGTATCCGCTCCTTTTAGCGGTACATTTTAACGGTTCACGATTTGAGCAGCATCGGTCCACCAGTTTTATATTATAACTGTCAATATTGTAAAACAGTGTGGAAATAACACCATTAAAATAAAGGAAATAATGAGCCGCGAATAAAAATTTATTTATTTTTGCATTTGAAAGTGGAGAGTGCCAGAAAGTGAACGCTGATGAGCCGGTTAAATCAAGTTGTTTTTTCAAACATCGTTCTCTGCGAGGCCAAGTCACTAGCGAGCCCTTTGTTATAAATACTGCTCTAGTAATAACAAACTTTCTTCTCAGCTTTACATTTGGTTTAAAAAAATAACATAAAAACTATTTTATTCAAGTATGAATTTCACTCGATGGAGGTAGCGACGGTTCCGAAAAAATTAATATTCAGTTATGACTTAAAAAAAGCATTAAAAAAGTAACGGAAAAAGACTTTTGACGGATCCACTTTGATTGTTATTCCTATTTGCACTTGAAAGCATCTTCCGGTCATTCTATTGCATAGCATAAAAATGAATAATCGGTTAACATTAATAAGTAATTTTCCATTTCAATCTCAAATACGTTTTGTGAAATATATGACGAATTACTGATTCCTGATAACTGGCCTCCCGATATTTTTTCCTATGCAACAAAATGTCTGAACGATTTATTTTATTCTATTTTAATAGAGATGGTAAAACGAAATAAAAGTGGATTCCTAAGACTTTTTGTTGCTTTTGTTTACTTGGTTGGCTTCTAGTGGGAACACAGGGGTACGTAATTACTTTAATTTCCCTGTGACCAGACACCGTGTATCGACGAGCCATAACCATAGCAACTGAAGATGCCTACCAATCCCTAAACAGGTGTGTTGACTGCACATGCGCGGTAATTGAAGGAGAGCTATGCGACGGGAGTGTTACATCACCCATGAGATCCCATTGTTTACATTCAGCACATACACGGTAGCGTCTGTTAAGTAGATCACCATTAGGTACCCGAAGTCATTCACCAGAAGCAACATGGCCAAAGGCCGCACCGTGTTCTCTGGACTGGGAATGTCTATCAGCTGGGTGGGTGGCGCGTGTTTATTGTTTCGTCTCACACTAGTAGGTTGTGCCTCGGATGTGCGCAGAAAGGCATATAACATGCACTTAACTTACTTATTTAGTCGTTCCTCTTCTACCGTGAGGTGTAGAGATTTAGAAGACAGAGCGCCATACCATCCTATCGGCTGTCGTCCTCCTGGCCTGTTCGATTCTAGTCCTCGGTCCTTCAGAGACTGTTCGTGCAATAAAAATAGCTTCAAATCTTCTTTTTGGTTTGATTTTTTCCCTTGAGAAAGAATAATTTAACATGGTCGCCTAGATATCTTTGAAAAAACATCCAAATATAAAAAAAACGGTACCCTGTGTTTACAATGAATAGTGCGTGTATTTTACCCACCACCCCCTTTCCACCCCCAGAAACGTCTCTCCCCACATGAGAAAAGATGATAAATCCATATGTAGCCGCGTATACCGTAATTTTCTTCAGATACAGACTATATCCCACTACAAAAAACAGAAAGAGGCACAGATTAACATAAAATAAATTCTTATGAGAAACAGAAGATATTAAAAAAAAGTTTGACACAGATTTTTAATTAGGCTAGCTTCGCTTCTAGATGCCAAAGCATTGGTCATGTGATATCCCCAACCAATCGTAAGGCTCAGTACTGTTCTGCCGGCAGGAATGTAGAACAGGACGCCATTCAGTCAGAGAAGGAAAGTGAATCCTAGCAGACGTGTTTTACTCTAGCGCTGTGAAATTATTAGTTGAAGAGATCAACTTTAGACTTTTTCATCCATTGTGCATTCTAGGATGTTGTGTGATATTGTGTTTTCAGAATATTGTAAGTATTGACCCTAAGACGATTTCACTTGGTTCATAGATCATACGGCTAAGTCTACGGCAGACTTCGGTTCGAAGATTAAAATGAGAAAAATGAAAACCTAAAACCTTGTGGAGAGGAAATGCTCTATAAATTGGAGAAAAGTAAACCTATGGATTCCCACATCAAAACAAAAGAAAGCTTTTGCATAAAGAACTATACTGAAGAGCCGGCCGTATATTTGCGAGGACAGAATCTAAATACTCAACATAAGAATACAGTAGAAACAAGGAGACAGTCTCATGAATAAATGAAGATTTAGAAAAGGTGCAAAAGGAACTTTGCATTAATGAAACAGTACCAGATGTTTTACACAAATTGTTAACTGCTGTACATATGCCTGTTTCATAGACATTGTTGTATTTGACTACGTTCAGTTTTGCAAGTAAAGACTATTAAAAGTTATTGCTGTAGAACCCAATGCTGTTGAAGAATCATATGCTTGCAGTTGGCCATCATACAAATTAATTAATGTATCATATAAAAGCTAATCGCTACAGGTGCAACATAAATAAAACCCATCTGCTCTAACATAAAACATCATAGAGGATTATCCCCGAACCTGGTTAACTCCTGTAAGACTGTAAGAGAGCAATTACCAACTCTAGCAGACCAGCTAGTATCTAATCCTAACACTCTCTGCAAAGAAACAGCAACCCCCAACTACCTGCCCCGTTACACATACACCAACCAACCAACCAGCCTAGTTCCTACCTATCTTCCAACAGTCTTCGTATCTATGTTCAAGCATAATTATTTACTTATGTAATGTACACGCAGCCATACATACACATGCACACTGTTCGTGTAATCTACACGCAGCCATACATACACATGCACACTGTTCGTGTAATCTACACGCAGCCATACATACACATGCACACTGTTCGTGTAATCTACACGCAGCCATACATACACATGCACACTGTTCGACGCACGATGGCTGCAGTGGTGTCTCAACGCTCCTTAAGAAAGCTAGTAGGATTTAAGACAATTTTAAAAACACACAACAACGAAGAACTGGCTTGTTCGTGTGATTTCTGTGACGTGTTTCACCTACTATCAACCTGTATGTAACAGTGATCAGTGAGAAAAATAAAATAAAAATACAAAGTTTATCGGATTTGAACTGTCTGTAAACAGAAGGCCTTAAAAAGTTATAACAGGAAAATATATGTGGCAAAACTAGAGAGGAGGACAGAGAGATATACGGTAATACACAGCGCAGAGATCATAGGTGAATTCGTCAAACGATGTCCATAGAAAACATCAAAGATAGAGATCAATAAAGCTACATGATCTCCAGCGCCACTTGGCATAGGCAAGCAAAAGATGATGGTAGTGGTGATACTAGAACAGGGAAATTATATATATATATATATATATATATATATATATATATATATATATATATATATATATATACATATATATATATATATATATATATATATATATATATATATATATATATATATATATATATATATATATATATATACTTATACACAATTTTCGCTAGTACTAACACGTAGCGCTCTCATTCTGAAATACTGATATTCCACCTTAGCAATGAAGCAGTTTCGCGAACATGAGGCAGAGGGGAGATAAATTTAAAAGATAAAAAAGAGTGTTTAGAAATCTGAAATGATACAATGCACGCGCGACAGGTTTTGAACGCGCATGAAATGAATTATGACAAATTGCTCACGTGTCCCATTTGTTTTTAAACGGTTACGGAGAGGAAATTGGAAAAATTGGTAGTGGACGGAAAGAATAAATGAAAGAAAAACTACAGCAGACGTGGGGAAATAACGTAAGACGGAAGAGACGGGACATGGCGCGAAGAAATCGGTTAAAAAAGACCAGTTGGTTAATGTGTTTTCCGGATACAACATAACTAGCTTGCAGACAGTGATTAAACACAAAGAATGGCGCATAATTTACTGTCAGTGTCAAATTTTTGTATGCAGAGATGTGGGTAAAAAAAATAGATGAAACATGGACAACCATTCTTTCAGCCGCAGATTACCTTTTCCTCACAAATTATACGCAGTTGATACCCTAAATTTCATAAGCGTTACTCATTTCCTCCCCCCTCTGCCACTGAAGCAAGGGGCTGCAGCTGTAACTATCCGCCAATGTCTATTGTGGGTCATCTTCGTCACTAGGTTGATGTTACTTGGGATTCCTTTTAACCTTTACTTTCAATTATCATCTTTATCTTGAACAAAGAAGAAAGCATTACTTTCCATGACCATCTTTATCTTGAACAAAGAAGTTAGCATTACTTTCCATGACCATCTTTATCTTGAACAAAGAAGTAAGCATTACTTTCCATGACCATCTTTATCTTGAACAAAGAAGTACGCATTACTTTTCATGACCATCTTTATCTTGAACAGGAAGTAAGCATTACTTTCCATGATCCTCTTTATCTTGAACAGGAAGTGACAATTATATTCTAACATCATCTTCATCTTGAATAGGAAGTAAACATTATTGAGAAGTTGTTTTTTTTTTTCTCTCGGAGCTTTATTTACTTTTCACGTCAGCAAACAATATAAAGCACAATAGAACTTGCACATCGTTTAACAATGCCGCCATGACATATTCTTCTTCTTCTTCCGTCCTTAGCCAAAGACCGACCAAGCAGTCAGAGGCCATCACGCCTTGTGGCGTCTTAAGGGCAACAGCAGATTGATTTTCTCTGTTGTAGTTTCCCATCACGCCTAGCGGCGTCTTTAGGGCAACAACAAATAGATCCATCTGCCGTTGTTTCCGTAATCGGTGTGACAAGCCAACGGGTGATCAGCCCATTGGGCGCCATGACATATAGCGTTAGATTAACGAACACACAAACATGCAGGCTACAAACAACAAACGTTACATTTTATAGCAACAAGAATGATAACACCAGATGGGCCTTGATGTCGACCTACATCAGGCCCACCCATGACGCTTTGAATTCACGTTTGAAAAAGATTGACAGCTGAGTATCAATTTTAGCCCTTCCTAACAGCGGAGTTACTAAAATAGGAGACGATAAAGGATAGAGGGAGAAACACCCACGTGGTGAAACTATAGCCCACGTGACAACAGCAGGGAACATCACACTTGTACAACAGAGACCTTGGAGATGACGATGATGCTGAGATTAAATACTATGATATTCTATTCTCTTATCGCTCCTAATGGAGCTTGCATACACCGCTGTAGCCAGCACCCTGCAGGAAGCGTGGTTCAAATCCTTCATAAACTCTTACAGTCAAGGTTACTGTACCAAGTTATTTTACATGATGAAGTTGGCAGTCATATGCACCATCTCATTTTACAACATTTCTAAACGAACGAACGAACGAACTTTATTTTCAAAGGGTTAAGAATTGGGCACGCAGGCCCGTCTGACATTCTGCCCTTCCTTTCTCTCACCTTTTATACTGAATTCATTTGGGGGAGATAAAGTCCTTTGTATACTATACTATGACATAAGTTTAGTCTTAGGCATGAGTGTCTTCAAGTAGTCTTCAATAGAATATACTTCACAATGGAAGAATTTCCAAAAAGTACTGAAGAGGTCAGACATCGATTACACAACTATATCTTTTTTTACATACCTCAGTGTAATGGGTTGAGTGAAAGATTTCAGAGGAATGTACACGGTTCATTTATTCACTACCGTTCAGATCTTCACGCTGATTAGACTTTCAGCAAATTAATGTCAAACTTTCCTGTGCCGTGCCATCCGTTCAATGTCTTCCCATGTCGTCTTCATCCCTTATATGTCTGTCTGTAGTTCCCTTCTCCGTGTGTTGCTTAGTTTTCCTTTGACTCTCTGATCTGGAGATGCAAGGACTCTCTTGTAATGCTATCAACAGGTTTTTGTCAACGGCAACGTTTTTTCTCTCACCAACAAGATATTCTCTCAAAATAGGTTTAAGACAATTTTCAAAATTTTGATCTGTTTTTGAAACGTCAGGGGAAACATTGAGAATAAGTGTAAATGAAAGTACTGAATTCTCACAATTTGTATTACTGTACGACTGAGAAGAATTTTTTTTTTCTCGCTTAATAATAATTTACTTCAACACAGAGACAAGTGTAATATTTAGCCGTTAACTTTACTGATACTAAACCAAAGGAACAGTTTAAAACAGGGTTGAGGAGTCGGCAAAATAAATTATCAAACTCCTGAAATTTTAGAAGACCGACTCCCGACTCCCACTACAATTTTTTACTAGTCATATGACATAAAAGTCGCATTTTTAAGGAAGCTTTTTAACGAAGGCAGAAATGTGCGGACAAAAATATTGTATTGCAAGAGTGTCCAGTAGGAGATTTAGTAGATTACAAATCAGATTACAGTACTTCATGTAACAATAAATATGATTGACTGTGACTTATGAGTACTTCATGTAGCTCACGTGGTCTTAGTAGAGACAAAGAAAGAATAGTACTACTACACTCTCAGGCGTGTCGTACCAGGCGATTAATTTGAGGTTAGGCATGGAGATGGCAATTTTATCGTATACAATAATCTGACACAGAAACCACTGCTGCAACAGCATGTCAATACTTGACGAAGGCTTCACTGCATGAGGCCCTGCTACTCTTGGGCGCCCTTCTCCTTTTGCAGCACGAAGACAAACGATGATGATGAATTATCGGTGACGTTAATTTAGTATATATTTTAACAGGAAACTAATTATTATGGACTCTTTATTTAACACAGTTAAAATAATAAACCTTAAGACAGTGAAAATAATAACTCAAAAATTGGCTGATACTGTGAACAGGAAATTACTCAAAAAGATAACAACAATTTCAAAGAAAGATTTACACGCTGTGTTGTCAAAGGCAAAAGGAGTTAAAATCATTGGATTTCTGAACGAGCTTTTCCCCAACTAAAACAGAATCTTCGTTATTTCCCTCACAAAAATTCTCCGTTTTTACCGTCGCTCTCCCGCTGAAAGCAAACTTTCAAGCAAAGAGTGGGGGGGCGGGGGGGGGGGGGGGGGGAGGGGGGCAATTCTGGAAACTCTTCGTTTGTGAGACGTCAGAGCCAAATGTTTTAGAAAAACAAAAACATATAACTCTTAACTATAACACTTCATCTCCAGATGTCCAGATTTTTAAATATTTTCTTCTCACGTGTCGCCATATTTAAATGTTCACAAATGGCTTTTATTTTGCTAACGATATAAACTATCATCAGGCGCTGAGCTTAGTACAAGAGAATGGAACTTTCCGGTAGAAATGGGAGAAGTTCACTTTCTGGTACAAATTAAAGATATTCATTTTCTGACACAGATGAGAGTAGTTCACTTTCCGATTCAAATTACAGATTTTCATATTCTGACATAGATGAGAGAAGTTCACTTTCCGATACAAATTAAAGTTGTTCATTGATACGTGTCGTTCTGTCTATTGTTTCGGACAGAGTCTCCGTGGCCAAAGTAAATTAGGGGTAGTCCAACAACACGTAGTCAGTATAACTGTATTGAGCGGACCAACACGTTTCTCACAGTTATACACAAATACAGTTTATTATATTTCTACGAAACAGCTCCAATTATACTTATGTAGGCCCAAAGTCATTTTCACTCGTTCCAAATTTTATTTAATATCGTCCCTTGGACATCATTATGAATAATCACACATTTCCTTACTAGAAAAAGCCAGGGACACCTCAACCAAGTATCTTGGTGTCCTGGTGATCGAATAATTCAGGAAAAACACAAAATACTGCAGGAGCTCAAAACACATGCGTCCGCTCACTTCAGAACACAAGCCGCATATTTTCTTGCAGACGATTTCCTAACTTCTGCTCTTAATTTATTCACGTCTGCTAGTCAACCCTATAGGCATGACGTCACTTCCTTTATTAATAAATGACTCCGTATAAAATACACAAAAAAAGGAGCCCCATCGAGCTGCCTATAATATTGACATAAATGTTATGAATTTTAATCATAACATTCATCTTCTGACACAGATGAGAGAAGTTCACTTTCCGATACAAATTAAAGATGTTCATTTTCTGACATAGATGATAGTTCACTTTGTTGGGGGGGCGGCGGGGGCGGGGGGGGGGGGGGGGGGGAGAGAAAAGGGGGGGGGGAGAAGAGAACCTCTACTTTGTTTTTGTGCTTAGCTCTTCCCCTGGAAATTTAAAACACAAAAAATGGAAACAACTTTAAAAAAAAAAACCCAGATGGAAGCTGTTTTTTTTGTTTGTTTGTTTGTTTTATTTTTGCTTCACGTGGCAGCCATTATTGTTACATATGACGAATCTGTCTACACATCTGAGGAAGTCCACAACTCTGCTCATATATAGGACCTGTAGATGTCACATTAGACCAGAATGTTTGTGGCTCTTGTCAAAGTGAAGAAAAGAGAACGCTGCACACAAGTGAAAAGCTCTAACCGGCTATAGATGTGTGGATTCGCGCGGTTGGTGATGAACAGGGAATCCCGGACCTGAAGTTAATGAATGAAGACACGTGGGAAGTACTTACTCTTCTGTTTAGCCTCTCCTTGTTCTGCTTCTTCTGCTCATTGTGTGCAGAGGCGGATCTACTATGAAGCTAATGAAGCATGAGCTTCAGGGCTTCCACGCATATGTTTCTATAACACGTGTCTTCCCCATCCCATACACATTTCTAAATAAAAGGGGCCCCTCCAAGAGTTCAAGCTTCAGGGCCCCCAAAATGTAGATCCGCCACTGATTTTGTGTGTGTGTGTGTGTGCGTGCGCATTGTGTGCAGAGGCGGATCTACTATGAAGCTAATGAAGCATGAGCTTCAGGGCTTCCACGCATATGTTTCTATAACACGTGTCTTCCCCATCCCATACACATTTCTAAATAAAAGGGGCCCCTCCAAGAGTTCAAGCTTCAGGGCCCCCAAAATGTAGATCCGCCACTGATTGTGTGTGTGTGTGTGTGTGTGTGTGTGATGTGTGTGTGTGTGTGTGTGTGTGTGTGTGTGTGTGTGTGTGTGCGCGCGCGCGCGCGCGCGCAAGTCCCCATGCATATCTTTTGTTCTTTAAATTTTCCCGTATTTAAGAATTATTATTAACGTGCTTTCAACATCCAGTACGCAGAAATTTAACCAAAAAAAATGGTAAAGGATTTCCCATAGTACAAATTGTTGTAGAGAAGGTGGAGTGTTAGAGACATCGCCGTAGTGGAGTGTTAGAGACATCGCCGTAGTGGAGTGTTAGAGACATCGCCGTAGTGGAGGTTAGAGACATCGCCGTAGTGGAGTGTTAGAGACATCGCCGTAGTGGAGTGTTAGAGACATCGCCGTAGTGGAGTGTTAGAGACATCGCCGTAGTGGAGTGTTAGAGACATCGCCGTAGTGGAGTGTTAGAGACATCGCCGTAGTGGATCAAAGAAACCACAATTCTGCTCTAGGACTAAGTCCACCTTATTTTATGAGGTGGGGTGACCAGTCTTCTTCCTCGATGCCTTTGCCTTCTCTAACTGAGCAGTCAGGTACCGATTTACAGCTGGGTAAGCTGGAGCATGACGATACCAGGTTTCCATTTCAGTATCCGGTAAATGTGTCGTGAGAAGAAAGAACTCTAACCCTTTAACTAATCGGACACTCTACGCAGACTTTCTGTCATTGTTTGCCCTATCTTTAAACATTTCTCTTCACATATTTAATATATGTCTGTGTTTGCTTGCGTGTTTTACGTCAATGGTAATAAACAAAATGTAACAGGCAACACACATAAAACCTCTTATCTTATTTCATCGCTGGGCATCAAATGTTCACTTGTTTTCAAGCAGTCATTTCATAAAGTCAACCATTTGTTCAGAATTCACAATGCTGACCACGTCTCCCTGCACAGGAGCATAGACCCAGCTAATCCTTACATGAATACTGTTATTACCACTAAACATACGCCCAAGCCTAACATTATTCCTATCTGGATTCACAGACTTTATGTCTAGCGTCTTTTCCACAAAGCCGGCGTTCATTCATAAGACCTTCCGAGTATGGGAAAGTAAATATGCTGAAACATAAATTGAGAATCATAGAGAGGTGCTCATAATACACGTTCCCCTTAATTGCATTCTTTCTGAGACCTCATGGAACCACTAGATCAAGGAAGGGCAGTACGTAGCCTGGAAAATAAAAGAGCCAGCAGTGATGAAAGCCAAATGATGAAGAGTGCAGAACCGGACTACAAAGACGGAGATATGTGAAGTTAATTGTCTTCTCTGCTACAAGTAGCAGAGCCTTTTAGCAATTAACGGGGACACAATGAGAGCGTCTATCCCCAGTAACTCTTGTCTCCACGGAAACTTTTAAAGTGGCAGATTTTGTAATGTCCCTTTGCGCTTAATTTAACTCATTCAAAGGGAGACAAATAATAAACATTCCAATAACCTGGTGCAAACTGAGAGCGAGAAATGTTTTGTTTTCGATATACGATCGTGAAGTCAGGGTTAGGAAAAAATGCACACGACGCTCACGTGAGGGAAACTTAAACCATTTGCCTTTTACAATAGTAGATTGTTTTTTTGTTCAGCTGTTTTAATTCCAACCGCAACAACGGAAGATAACAGGAACGGTTAGTGCTAGATAAATGCGTTTTACATTATGTATTAAGTGAAAGTAATCCCCTTGTTTGATGGCGAAAAAGAATTTTGTTCACTCTCAAATATATCTTTAAAAAAATTGAGAGAGCGGCAGTTTCTAAATTATGTGAGATAATGAGTAAAACAAGTTATATCAAGTATCTGGAACCTTCTCAGAAACGTTCAGAATGTAATATATTAAACAAAATATGTAACATCAGAACGTGTCATATTAATTTTTATTTTTGTTACGTTATCTCATTTTCCCCTTCAATGCTGTCTTCTTTATTTTAAATATACATGCCACTTCATATACTCGGTGTTATAATGCTTTATTCTTCACTTTTTTAGGCGCAAATGTTTTTCCACTTCGTGCGTGTTCACGCCTAATTGTCTTGAGTGGTGTCGAAATGTCGAAATTATAGCCTGTTTCTTTATTTAAAAAAAAAAATCTCTCCATGTAGGATAAATGTGACGATTGTACTTCGTGCATTGTCCGCAACTTTGTGTTTCTTTGTAGATGTATTTCGAGTTTTGTACTTCACTAATTTAATAATATCATTGGCCTTTTTTATTTTGAACTAACGACATTACTTCTGTATTATAAACCGTCGTTTTTAACTGCATTTATTAGTTTCTTTAATAATTTTTGAAGACTAGTTTTCAGCAGCCTCTGCCATTTCAGAAGCACTTGGTCCATACACTGATGCATTATCTGTGCTTTAGCAAACAACTTTTCTTGATACTTGGTGTTGTATGTTTTACTTTAGTACTGCAGTTGTCTGAGGTAAGCAGATAATTGTTTATCTAGGACACAGAACTTTAGTTCTGCAGTTGTCTGAGGTAAGCAGATAATTGTTTATCTAGGACACAGAACTTTAGGTCTGCAGTTGTCTGAGGTAAGCAGATAATTGTTTATCTAGGACACAGAACTTTAGTTCTGCAGTTGTCTGAGGTATTAGAACAGAATAAGGTTTGTATGAAGGTAAGAGTTAATTTTTATCTAGGACACAGAACTTTAGTTCTGCAGTTGTCTTGAGGTAAGCAGATAATTGTTTATCTAGGACACAGGAACTTTAGTTCTGCAGTTTGTCTGAAGGTAAGCAGATAATTGTTTTATCTAGGACACAGAACTTTAGTTCTGCAGTTGTCTGAGGTAAAGCAATAATTGTTTATCTAGGATCACAGAAACTTTAGTTTTGCTTTGTCTGAGGTAAGCAGGTAATTTGTTTTTCTAGGACCACAGAACATTTGTTCTGCAGTTGTTGAGGTAAGAGAGTTTAATGTTTTTCTAGGACACAGGAACTTTTAGTTCTGCAGTTGTCTGAGGTAAAAGCAAATAATTGTTTATCTAGGACACAAGAACTTTAGTTCTGCAGTTGTCTGAGGTAAGCAGGTAAATTGGTTTATCTAGGGACACAGTAACTTTTACGTTCTGCAGTTGTCTGAGGTAAGCAGGGTAATTGTTTATCTAGGACACAGAACTTTAGTTTAGTTTCTGGGTAAGGCAGATTATTGTTTATCTAGGACACAGAAGTTGTCTGAGGTTAAGCTGGTCAATTGTTTATCTAGGGACACAGAGAATTTAGTTTCTGCAAGTTGTCTTGAGGGTTAGCATATAATATGTTTATCTTAGGACACAAGATACTTTTAGGTTCTGAAGATGTTCTGTGGGTAAATGCATATGGTATTGTGTTTATCTAGGACAACAGGAACTTTTGTCTGCAGCTTGTCTGAGGGTAATGAATTGGTAATTTGTTTAGCTACGGACACAAGAAACTTTAGTTTCTGCAGTTGTTTGTTGTAAGGTAAGGCAGGTAAATTGTTTATCTAGGACACAGAACTTTAGTTTCTGCAATAGTAGTCTGAGGTTAAGCAGGTTAGTGTTTTATCTAGGACACAGAACTTTTTAGTTCTGCAGTTGTTGAGGTAAGAGGTCTAATTGTATATTATGGGAATTAACTTTGTTCTGCAGTGAATCTTAACGTATGTCATATTTTCAAATTACACTCCCAAACTAAATCTACTTAATCCTACCTCCTTACCAATAAACAAACTTCACCTCCAAACTAATTCATAATATCTTACCTCACTC
>JAMPIV010014404.1:0-20000 GCA_024509875.1 Oreohelix idahoensis
TATATTAGGTTTTATGTTGATTTTGATAATAATGATATTTTTCCCCTTCTGAACACCCTCCTTTTTTTCTAAGTTTTTTTTTTTTTTTAATTTCTATTTTTAAGTAGTTTAAGTTTTTTTTATGTTAATTTTTTTTTTTTTTTTTTTTTTTTTTTTTTTTTTTATAAATAAAAATATAAATATAAAAATATATATATAAATATACTAAATAAAAAACTATATATAAATAAAAACACAAACACACTCACAAACAAATAGAGAAACTTCTACTCGAGATCTCGTAGCACCTTCTCCTGTAATATGTGCTGCACGGTACCCCCCAAAGGGAGTACCTAGCCTTTGGCAAAATATCTACTGCTTGCTAATATCACCACCTCTTGGTTTATCCACATCGTCCGTGTAAACGGGTAGTTGCCTTTGCCCTCCAACCTTCGGGCAATATCATCAGACCCATTGAGGTCTCATCACCATGGAGTATATACGCACAGCCTTTGCAGCATATAAACCTCCAGCCAGACAGGCTGTCACCTTTGCCATCGAGTGTGTCGGCAACACTGTCCGACCCACTGACAGCCCGCAGACCAGGAGTAGATTGGAGTAGTTTGTCGATTATCTACAACTTGCCAGCCATAGCCACCTACCTGACGCCCAAGTCACCTGTACCCAACATATAAAGGTGCCTCCCTTGGAGCCCTTATATTTATTCGCCCTGGAAAGTGGGCGTGCGCTTGGATTTATCTATTCGCATTTTGTTCCACGGGAGCTTACTTCCACGTCAATTGGACACCAGAATTCAGAGGCACAGAGTTGAGTTCCGTAGCTGTGGAGAACTTTGGCTGCCAAGACAGGAGGACTTTATAGGCTAGGCCGTCTCTCTTACAATTGACTGGGGGCCTTCCCCATTTAGTTTAACTTAGTAGTGAGAAAGTATCTGGGTGTTGGTGTTAGACGGAGACGTTTGCTGGTCTGATTGACCGAAGTGAGGTGTAATGGTTGTTCTAGTGATTGCGACTTTTTTTTAGCCTACAGGGATTTTGTTAGGCAATCGTATTTTCGTGACGGTGTTCTTTTTGTTCTTTAATAAACATAAAATTTACGATCCGTGGTCAGGATCTCTCACTCGATAACTGTCCACTTTTGATGTCGTGTTTGTATGTTCCTTACTGCATAAAAATATTCTAATTAGTTCAGAGAGAACTGTGTGAGTGAGCTTTGACGTAATAAAATTCAGATCGCAGTATGCTGCAGAAGCAACCCATTACTCTCCAAAGTCATTTCTCTCCCCATAAGAATTTCATTAGTGACTCTATTTACCTGTACTTTCACATTATACATTCATTTTATGTCTAACTCAGACATTCTCTATTAATCCCTACCTAGCGACAATGCTAAAAACCCTGGTTTGCTGTAATAACTGAGTTTGGTCTTGACTGAAAGATGTCTCCCTCTCCTGTGTAGCGACCTGAAATGTAATCAGCCACCTACCGCTTTGTCATTCAACATGCAGTTTCCACACTACCGATCGCATATCGGATTTTAATAGTCAAAATACCTTAACTGGTTTACGGGCCTTAGTGATTGAGAGGACGAATTATCTGTAATAAAGAACTGTTTTTTTGGGCTTTATAACACAGCTACCATAACCTTAACAAGCTCGAGCTGCTCCTCTCCCATTTGAAAATGCCATCATCTACAAGGTTGCTCGAACGAAAAAAAAAGGGGTTATGTTGTTAATAGTTTATGAACTAGCATGAGCGAATGCTTATTTCACTTCTGCGCAACGCGGCTTTTAACAAGACATTTTGTCAGACTACAAAAACCAATTAACCTGTGCTTTGTTGCTACGCTTGTTGTACAAGAATCTGAAGACTGGATGTGTTTTTTTTCCCACAAAACAAGCTGATCAACTCAGTCTGTAAAACGAAACTTTCTTGCACCAGTCATAGTTCTTCACATGAGAATGGTGTAATGTCAGATGGCAGAAACAATAATTCATTGATTGATTTTGTGTGTTACGGTTTTTAACAAAATGGGATATGGTTCCAACACAGAACATGGTCGATTGAGGCCCAATCAAGAAATAGATAGAATGTCAAGAGCAAGATGTTTGGTCTATGCAATAAGATTCTCCAGTCCAAGATAGATGTAGATTTTTCGAATCAGCAAGAGTCTTTTCAAGGCTGTCAAAACTAAACTCTTTTGATAATTTTTGAATAAGGCTTACAAGATCCGCTTTTTTCACCAAGAGTGACCTTTTATACACATTGCATGAAAACAACAACATCACATTAGAAGAGCAATACAGAAAAAATAACTATGTTGATTGAGAAACAAGAATCTCAGTTGTAAGAAAGAGGACAATGGCTCCCCCAGAAAGTGAACTGTTCGGAGTGAGTGTACTCCAACATAAAAAGGCATTTAAAGAGCTCGGCAAAATGTGGTCTTTTACTTGTCTAATAGCACCATTGAGTAATGCTGTATTGAAGAAGGAATTAATACTTTCTTGAACTATCAGTTAAGATAAAAGAAAGAAACAACGTGCAGATGAATCGGCATTAACGCACTGTAAAAACAGAGGCCTAACTGTTGTTTCTCGCGAATAAATGTTGTAAGGACTTCAACTGCAATCGTCAAACGTTTTAAGAAACACTATACTTCAGACAAAGTATATGACGAAGGTTCCTGCGGGGATGTCATTGATGACCTCGATCTGGAGCTTGTTTTGTGGTGTGAGTGTGAATAATCTATTTAAATAGTTTGGCTTTTTTTTGGGCCTTTTTTTAAGTGTTTGGTTTGTGTGTGTGTTTTTTTTTTGTGTGGCTTTTTTTTGTATGTGTGAAAGCGTTTGGCTTTCTTTCACAATTTCATTTTGGCAACCCCCTGCTGTGAAGGCCTGAAGACTGGATCTTTGTTTAAAATTGTACTCGTTAGAGTACAGCGACAGTGTTTGCTAATTAATATCAAACAAATCATGCGTAGAGCTCACCTGTCACCATTCTATGAAGTTTAATGTACTAGAAAACTCCACAAATATTTGGGGCTAAAACCATAAACCCTCAGTTCTAAACAACGCTTTAAAATTCATGTTCCCTTCCAGTCATTGACACAGAACATTTACAATTGGCGCCTTTAAATTTCATGGTTTCCCTTCCAGTCCATTGACACAAACATTTACAATTTTTGGTGCGCCTTGTAAATTCATGTTTCCCTTCCCAGTCATTGACACAAACATTTATGATTAAATCAAGTAACTTCCGACATTCGGAAGAATTTCTTCTCATATATCTAAGATGGATGTATGTATGCATTGTTTAGGTAAAAAATCCGGAACCTCTGAATCTTTGAACGTCTCTGGGCCCAGAAATTGAGCAAGTGGTAAAGGGGAGAGGTCTCCTCAGGCGATCATAGTCCTCTCAAGGCTGTGTGTGGTCCCGGTTGCCGGGTCCTCCCAGCATAGCAGAGGCAGCAAGGTGTGTCTGGCCCGTACCAGATTTGCTCTTTTTCGCCAGACCGTTCGGTCCCCCGAGAGAGATTTTAGGCTGGACTAGACGTTCTCGGAGACGTAGGTGGGTTTATATAGCGACGGAAGAGAGAGTACACACACGAGGGCTAGTTCGGGCACAAACTGGACATGATCATACCGCTTGCTAGTCACAAACTGGATTCCGGAAACAACAATTTAATGATTCTGGCTGTACCAAAGTAAACGCCTTTAGGGGCGTAACGGAACAAACGGGAAAAAAATAATTTCGGTGTTCCATACTACAGACGCCGCAATGGCGTAATGGCGCGCAGACTAGCTTGTTCGGCCTCGGCAGGCTAAGGACTGGTAAGAAGAAGAGTGAGTGGGGGGGGGGGGTCCATAAAGCAATAAAATCTACATCAACCTACTAGCGTCTACAGCTTAAGTCTGTCTTGTGATGCTAGATCTTTACCAGTTCACTTTCCAATGCGCCCGCATATAGGCATGGCATAACGTAAGAGACTTTCATCCTTTTTACATAAAACAGTCCATTGGACACCGGACAACGCGTGACGTCGAGAGGTGACAATCATCAAAATCAGACGGAGCCTATCGTCAAAGAAGCTCAACTCGGGGCATCAAGATGCTTCGCTCGGATACAAGGGAAAAAAAATGGGTCCGATTCACAAACACTCTATCCTTCTCTTGCCTTCGCGATCCAGGGAGAGTTCTACTACCGCAGCCTTACTTCTTACTTTGAAATTCTAACTGCTGTACCCCTTGCGAACAGACAGCGTCCGAACTTTCGCGAGGTGGTTGCAAGCGCGCACTCTTCGTCGGCACAAGTTACCGGGTTCTGTTAAAACCATGGTAGCCGGAAATGTTGTACCTGAGCGCTTGCTCTTATGAGTTAGGGCAAGCCAAAAGCAACTGAAGAAGGGAACTCGGTCCAAACCTAATAGCGCAATAAAGCCTGGGACCAGTCCTATAGCTACAAGAACCCTTAACTTCTCTCCCCCAACTGGCAGTATCTTGCTTAGGGAATCATTTTACCGTACTCGTCGAGTCCATTCCACACCGTCTCTTTTGTCATCTTCCTTCCATGAGTAGTATAGAGCAGAATGCAAGTAACATCGATTTCTTATTATTTATGTGTTACTGTGACTGTGAACTTATGCTGCCAATTTATCTTTGCGGCGCCTGTCCCTGGATTGGCGTTGTTACTATGTGGTAGACCGCCTATCCGAAATTATTCCAACATTATTCATGAGTAGCTTTTGTATCAGTGTTCGGCAGGGGGTCTCAGATGAGACAAAGAAAGAATCGGAATACATGTCGTAGAAGTTGACTAATATGGGGTTGTGCATGCGTCATGCAAACTCATCATTTATTTAACAAATAAATTGCTACCGAAAACAGCGCAGCAAAGAGCATGTGAATATCTGGTGCAGGCTTCCTGTAAGGGAGGACCAGATACAGTGGTGGCTCCATGCTCCATAGGGAGCGAAAAGGACAACGACGGTGTTGGTTGGTGTTGGTGATGATGCTGATGTAGCTTTGCCTTCAAACCCACAGCGAAAGACCGCCGTTGTTTTTCAATGCCCCGGCCACCAATACTACAGACTATGTTCTATATGTATGCATCATATTTATCCGTGCTTCATATTTGGCCTAGCTGGAATTAACTCACTGACAAGCCCCATCATGATAAACCGTTATTTTCCTCGACATAGTCCCTCCGCTGTAGATCTTCATATTTTCTCATATCGGAAAAGGTAGGTGCAAAAAAACCAACACCCGTAAAAGATATAATATAAAAAAGGTACTAAAGAGTAAATCCCATAGCAGATACTGCTGTAGGAGCTTGAAGTGTTAGAGACTTCACCATACTAGGATCAGAGCATCGAAGAGGGTGGGGGTTGCCCTGGGGGGGGTGCCCCAGGATAATACCCTTAGTTCGACTGCGCCCTTGTTCTCTCCTAAACTACTCACAGAGCAACAGTCTGAAAAAAACCGATGTCCAATTTAATAGAATAATATTCACACCTTCAAATACAGGTAGGTAACCTGCCTTTCCACGACTTTTTTTATTTTTTTTTTGAATCACACATTAATTTCCAAATCCAAAATACTAAATCAAGAACAGGTTTTCCTTACTTTGCCTTTTCTGCGCTATGGAGGTCAGTATAGTTCACATCCTTGTTGCGCGAGTCCGCCTCTTCCTTCCCCCCCCCCCCCCCCCCCCCTACCCCCCCCCCCCCCCCCTCCTTCCTCTATATAATTACCGCTGTTGATAAACAGAAGTCGAACCACCGAAAAAGAGAGAAATAAACAGTTTACAAGATTCGTTCTTCTATCATCATCACTGCTTCGGCTTCCTAACGCGCGCGTTCTCCGTATCCACTAGCAGTTTTCGTTACTCCGCATAGGAGTTTTCTCTCTTCTTCCATAGTGAAGTTTTTCTTCTACCCATATGAGTTCTCTTCTCCGTAGGAGGTCTCTTCTCCGATCAGGAGTTTCTCTCTCTTCGATAGGAGTTTTCTCACATTACTCCATAACACGTTTCTTTTTCTCCTGTAACATTTCTCTTCTCCATAGGAGTTCTCTTCTCCATAATAGACAGTTCTCCTTTATACCAACAGGATTACAGTTTTCTTACTTTAGGAATAGTGGTTTCTACATTACCAGATCTGAGCATTCATTTACACAGCAAAAAAGCAAGCGGTCACCTTTATTACAAAGTCGAAAAAGCAGTATCTGTACAGCTAAATTATTGTTTATTTATGTAATTTATTTCTTTTGTTGTTTGTTAGAAATTAATTCTGATCTTAAAGCTCTTCACTTAAAGTATAAACGCATACTTTTAATCAGTTTAGCGCGTCAAATCTAATCAACATAATTCGCGTCGCTACTCGTGACACGCGCCAGAATAAACTCCGTAGAATATTTACTCAGTTGTTCCACGCCCTACGAAGGCTGTGTAGTGGTGCCTTGTCCTTTCTGCTTGCTGTTTTGGTATGGGGGTTTTTTGTTTTTGTTACCAATTTGTAATAATTTTCTTCAGTAAATTGCGTAACCCCGCTCGGTTCCATGCCGTCGCGGACCCGAAAGTCTTGGGAAAACGCTGGCTTCTAAGGGTAATTGATAGGATCTGCGTTTTTCCTCCACCAGCAATTCCACTCGTGACTTGGTAACAGGGTTGCATGGTAAACCAAAAGATAAACGGTCAGCAGACTTCTTCAAAAACAATAAACACAGTCCCCTCGTTATCAACCCAGTTCTACATGAGCACGAATTATCTTACACATCCGACATAAAATTCATCGTATCATCATGTCCCTACTTTTGCTCCCTTATTGAGAAATAGAACCACTCACTCGCAGATGGCCCCCTTGCCATGAAGCATGGCACCAACCATTTATGTGCTCTTGTAACGCAGTAAGCTAATATGTTGTACATTTGTTTAACACGATGAGGTGGCCCATGCCCCCATGCACAATCTCATATTAGCTAACGCCTGAGAAAGCAGTAGCCCCCACATTGGGTGGGGTCTATTTTCTATGCTGTGTTCTGGATATTACTTTAGGACAACAAACACCGACCTGCATTCTCTGCAGAAAACAATACATCAGTACATCCTTAGCCCTTTTAGAGGCTTTGCCACCCCTTTACATCATCATTAAGGAAGCCTTGCAGCGCTTTTATAGACAGCTTAAAGAGAGCCTCGCACCCCTTTTACAGTCTCTTTAAGAAAGTATCGCACCCCTTTAGTAAGTTATCTTATAGAAGCCCTTGACACCCGGATTTATAGTAAATCAGGAGCCTTTGCAATCCCTTTATAGTTATCTTAACCCAAGCCTCCGCACCCCTTTACAGTATCATAAGAAGCCTCGCATCCCAATCTTTATATACTCTTAAGTAGCCTCGCACCCCTTTACAATATCTTATGAAGCCTCGTACCCTATTTAAAGTATCACAATAAGCCCACGCATAGCCCTTTATAATCATCTTAAGAGGCTTCACACCCCTTGTTATTAGTATCAGTAAGAAGCCTTGCAAACCTTATTATAGTATCTTAAAGAGCCTCGTTACCCTTTATCTTCTTAGGTTCGCGAAATTATGCTAGAAATAAGAAAAAAGATGTATAAAATAGTTTTGCTTGAGAAAATGTGTATTTACCAAAAACTTGACAACGTTTCGCTATGATAGTTTGCTACTACTGGCTTTATGAGGGTGCATGTGACGCCATTGGATTCCGTGCAACATGGGAGGATGAAAGCTGCGAGTGATCGCACAAAGTGGCCGATTGCTATTTACGGCACCACCTCAGGATTGGACGAAGAGAGGCCAACCACACAGAAGCAGCCAGGTGAGGAGAAAACTTCGAAAGGATCCACCAGAAAAATCAGCAAGTTGTGCGGCTGTCACCTCCAGGGGCGCAATTCCTCATTAGTCAGTTTATGACTAGAAGGGGCTACTCCGATTACTGCTATACTTCTGTACAAATTGCGTTTGGGTTCTGTGTAGATATGATAGTTGTTTTTTTATAAAGATTCTCCACCTTCAACAACAAATATTTCGTAAACTCCGCCCCCCCCCCCCCCCCCCCTCCCTACCAGAGGTGGGTCTCGCATCCTACGGGATGCACTTCCAGCCCCTGGTTAAGAAGAACCAATTGCTGATAGGTAATATTAAACGTTTAGTACTCTCATTTCATTCATTTCGCTACTTTTCTGCTCCCCAGGTCCCTGCCCAACAAAACATATTCGTCAATTGCCTCCCTGCTAACTCGTGCCATCTAGCTCCTTTCAAGAATCTTTCCATGTATGTCCTCGACACTCTTTCATTTCTGTCTTCAGTGCCTCTTCTTCCGTGTGTTTTTCGTGCTCTTCTCCGTGTTGTTTTCTTGGTTCTACCCCCTGCTTTTCTTACGACCCGGGGAATTCAGAACTGGACTAGCTTGTACTGATATCAACAGGGTTCCTCAATGTAAAAGTGTCCGCAATCGCCCATTCGCCAGCGTATGTCTTCTCATCTTTCGTTTCACCTGGCACGTTTTCTCTGGTTATTGGTCATCCAGTTTTCCACAATAGAGTTGATCCTTATCTTAAGCTAGCTTCAAGCATTCGATTCTATACAATGCACACATTAATGGGACAATACACTTACTTTCATACAAACAAATTGGGATAAATTCAATCTAATAGAAAAGAAAATTCAGGTGCATACCTAAAAACACTAACTAAATAGTTTCAAAATCACATGCAAACCTCATCAATTGTCAATCAATCACTGGAGCCTGGCGTCAATCAACAAACCAACTCTACTATCCCAACTGATGTCCTTTTCTCAAAGCGCTCGCTCTTTTTTCTTTCTCTTTCCCACTTACAGGGGCGGGAATATCTTGCCAAGGGCTCAACAGTTTACTTTTTTCGCTCGAATGGGGGGCGGCAACACGCTCTTGGCCCAGGGACGGGGATGGATCTGGGAGTCTACCGTTGCTTGCGGGGCATCTAGTGACATAGAAAGGACAGGAGGGGTTACAAGGAGATGTTCCCTCGTTCAGGTTGCAAACGACGAGTTTTGACAAACCAGTTTGGATTGTTGGCTGGTCAAGCCTGGCGATAGATAACCTTCACTAGGCTGATGAAGCAGGGACGGTAGAATTACTTACAGGAATCAACCGTTCACAGCCGTTGGGGTAATACTTATACTGAATCACAGAAACTTGCTTTGAGGGGCAAGTCTCAGCAGTAAAATTTGATGGCAGCATCAACATCGCAACCGCATTCCACCTTGACAAAATATACGTCTAGTTGTAATAGATCAAGCACCTGCATTTTGTCTAGTGGTCAGCATCCGTTTTATACTCGGTGGGTAATCCTCAGAAAGTAGTTTTTACGCGATTAAATTTCGCAGACTGTACCTAAATTGCAGGATAGTCCATGCAGTTTTTCTGTGGTAATTGGAGTGGCCTGCCCAATTAGAGTCTGGCAAAATTCCCTGTATGGAAATGTTCCACATCCTAAACAAATTTACTCCCGGTGTATAACGAACAGTGGTTATTCCACAACTTAAGTGAACAGCCTCAAAAACCACGAAATCTTTCATCATATAAAGCATGGTAGTTCCCAGAAAGGGGGAGGGGGGAGAGAAGAGACTCTAAAGTGACAAAGAAAGAACAGGACTGCCGCACCATCAGGCATGTCGTAAAAGGTACTATTTCGCATTGGGGCTGCCAAATTCATTACGTAAAACAAATTTCCACAGAAACCACCGCGGAAACAGCATGTGACTGCTTGGTCCAGCCTTCCTGCGGGACCAGCTGTAGTGGTTGCTCCGTGCTCCGGAAGGAGCACAGAGGAAAATAATGGATGATAAAGCACCTGAATTTGTGTACTCATATCGGAAAATGGCTAATGTGAGATTGTGCATGGGGTTAGCACCTTCGTCGTATGGCCAACTGCAATGGTGATCCTATGCTCCTTAAAAGCGAACGCAAAAAGGAGGGAGTCGAACGTGTGTTCCCAGCGTAATTTTCAAATGAATTGTACCATTAAAGCCATTTAGCTACTGAAACTGAGATGGTTACCGGGTTAACTCTGTCGTTACTAAGCCTTTAATAACTTTTCATTTTACAAGGCCCTTGAGAGTCTCCCCCCCCCCCCCCCCCCCCACCCCCAACAGCCCCATCCCCCCCCCCCCCCCCCCCCCCCCCTAATCTACGACCAGCAGCTCAGCAGAACGTTCTTTACAAAGAAACTTATTCAGATTATCACCAATGTGAAATGACAGGCGCTTTCTACAGGTACGTTTCTCTATTCACATATCGTCAGTGTTAAATGCCAAAAGTACTTTTACACTTAAGTAAATGTATCTACATTCAAATAATAGTGAATGTAACATTATAAATATTCCTCTACACTTCACTGTGTGCATCTACATTTAAGTAACAGTCAAAGTACTATTATAAATATTCTTCTACAGTTAAGTATATGTATCTACATTTAGGAAGCAGTCAATGTAAAATTTTGAGCCGCGATAGCGCAGTGGTTAGTGCGCTGACTTCTGATCTAGGTGGTCCATGGTTCGATCCCCAGTTGAAGTGTGATTTTTTAGACCGCAACCGGCTCCGGGGTCGACCCAGCCTCATGAATTGGGTACCACAGCAACTCTGGGAAGGCTAAAGGCGGCCGGTGTGAAGCTGACCACATCACACCTAGTGTGCCGTATGGTTAAGAAAATATGGGCCTAACATCATATTTCCAATATGATGAGAATAGCTTAAAGAAGTCACTCGTAACGGTTCAAATAACAATATGTATTCATTACTAGCATGAATGAATATGTGTCCTGATTCAACTACAAGGGAACCAGGAATCACAATCAATTTAAATTACAAGTTATGTACAGAATGTATTTAATATGAATATTGTAGTGACATATATTATTACAAATGTTCTATGTGTGTCAGTTTTGTAGTAGTAAAATGAGGTAATACTGGTTTTGTTTTGTTCAAGCTCTGTTGGTATTTGTCATCATGACTTCAATAGTTTGTCTTTAGGGACTAGTATTGGAGATGTTCACAGTTCCTGATTTTAAGACAAGTAAATTCCCCTCTGAATAGTATTTTTATAAAGTTATTTCAAGATGAGGGGACATAATGTTGAGCTCAGCTGGCCAACTCTGCTTATCTTGAGTGATGGCGGCAGGAAAGGACTCCTCTGCTCGATTTCTCCTCTGGGCTCAGGAGACACCTCACTGATAGCTAAAAAGACCAAGGAGTATGCTGTCCGACACTGGATTCAGCAAATCTCTGACCAGATGCTGCTCAGTACCATCAAGACCACTGTCCCTGAAATCAAGAAGGATGTACCTTCTACTTCATAACTAATTTATATTCTCTTTTACACTGATCACAATACAGCACAAACATTGCGTTCAGAGCGTTAGGCCAACAGTCAGCTTCATCTGAAATACTTTATACCAGCATTACCCTTCTTAATGGTTACTACGCCTCTGCACTTCCAGCATTATTTCTTTCTAGTCAATCATCCAGGTGTCAGTGTACTGTTTGGCCATTCCATGCCGTTTTACTTCTCTCCGACACCCTCTGTTCAGGCTGGAGCATTTTAGGCTTTACCTCACGTTTGCCACTGAACTACACATATATATACAGGCATAAATCAACAATTCACATTCAATTTTCATTAAAAGATATTAAATGGTTCAAGCTTACCACAATTCATACGAATAACACAGATACGTTGATTAGCAATGAATTCTGGCACAAACTGGCACAAATTTCCTTCTGCTTATCTTCCAGGCTTTTAATTTAGCCAAATATATGCTGGCTTCAACGCACTGATGCTTTATCAAGTGTATTTAAACAAGTGGTTTCGAACTAACGCTCCCAAGTGTGTATATCAGCGAGTCTGACCAATGAGCCCCGTTTCGACAAGTGTTTGAAAAAATGTTATCTTTTCCCGTCTCCCCTAACAACCAAGATAGTATTTATAGCCCGACCAATCGTGGTTAGGCTTTCATTTGTTGCGCTCCAATCAATTTGGAGTTTACATGGTAGGCTATTTCTGTAACGTAAATTTTTTTCAAACACGTTAAAAAAAAATCTTATGAGCAGAAATGATTTTATGCTGTCAGGCACCCCCAATATTTTATTTTGGGTATAATTTATTAATTCCTGGACTATTTGCGTAACGTTTTACATATTATTTGTCAGCAAGCCCTAAGGAACCCAAAAATACTAATTTAAAGGAGCTACGTGGCTGCGTTCAAAATATGCAATTTCTAGGATAGTCGTATAGTTGTTTTATTTTTTATGTGAGAACCGCCACCTGTCCTGCTGTACTGTCAGACTAATGTCAGGATTTCGGACATAAAACAGTAGAATGTCAGGTTTCCCCAATAAGCGTTTTTTTATGATTTTAAAACCTAACTCTGGGAAAGGGTAGTGTATTTTATCACTGTCCGTCTGAAAAAGTTAGTGCTTGTAGACTTACACGCGTGATGGCAGCATTTGTATATCGCGCGTCGCGTGTTGCATGCGTTCCTGATTTTCAGCCCTCCCCTCTCTCTATCCTTTTGTCCATCTGTTCGTTCGTTTTGGTAACGTAATATATAATTAATGTTAGGATTAATTTAGGTCATTACGCAGTACGTCTCAATGTTTTTCTTAGAAATGCAGCACACGTTTCATTGAAGAAGGCGGGTAATAATACAGTAAGCTTTTATATCAACGTGAAAGCGTTACAATTTGCAGACGAAGCAGAAAACAAGGGGGATTTCGAGTACATTCCTTGTGACAGCACTGTCATTTTACCATTGCTCTTCTCTTTATTAATTTTATTTGTTAGGCTTCATATTTACCTAATAATTTATATATGTGGATTAGAATATTTCATGACACCTCCCCTCTTAAAACAGACATTATATGTCAGTCCTTTATTCTATATACACATAGAGAAATTTATTATTATTTCTGGGGTTTACGGTGATTCTCATCACACGGATGGCGGCTTAAAAAATCCGCTCCCAGATTGGTTTTTCCAGATATATATTCAATGCTAAAATTATATGGAGCCAGAAGCAAAGACCATCGGAGTAACCTAGAGTTCTCATGCTTAGCCTGTGCTAAAAACGATAAAGGTTTGTGGTCAGTTTGCAACTTAAATGCCTTCCCATATAGATAAATATTGAATTTCTTTATTGCCCATATTACTGCAAGACATTCTTTTTCGCTAGTTGAGTAGTTGATTTCAGCTTTATTCAACTTTCTGCTAGCATATGCCACTGGGCTTAATTCCCCATCCAATGCATCTGATTTCTGTAGTAAAGTTGCACCTAACCCAATATTACTTGCATCCGTCCTTACTATGAATTCTTGACTTAAGTCAGGTAATTTCAAAATGGGTTTACTTGTGAGCTTTTCCTTCAATTCTTGGTAAGTCATTTCACATTGTGGAGTCCATGTAATGCGATCTGGATGTCCTTTACGTGTCAATTCAGTTAACGGTGCACATATGGAATTAAAGTTTTTGATATACTTCTGGTAGAAACCACATAAGGAGACAAAGGATCTCACGTCCTTCTTGGTTTGTGGTCTCGGGGCTTTCTGTAGTTTTCTAAATTCTTTGGGTCAGGGGTCATGTTTCCCTGATAAACTGTGTGTCCCAAAAATTCCAATTCTTTACATCCAACGCAACATTTGGTTGGACGGGCTGTTAAATTTGCCTCCCTAAGTCGATCAAACAGCATGTTCAGAGAGTCAATGTGTTCCTCAAATGTTTCTGTTGCTATAAGGATATCATCCATAAAATTTGTTATACAGGGATTATTCAGAGGATCCAATAATTTTCTCATCATTCTAGAGAAGACACTAGGCGCATTCTTCAATCCAAATGGCAATCTATTAAACTCATAGTGTCCTTCTGAGGTACTAAAAGCTAGGTATGGTCTAACCTCAGGCTTTACTGGAATCTGATAGTATCCTTTACTCAGATCCACTTTTGAGAAATATTTAGCTTTATTTAGCCTGGCAAACAGCTGATTTGTATCCGGCAATGGATCCACCTGTCCTTCTGTAATAGCATTCAGTCTCCTGTAATCTATACAGAGTCTATGTTCTCCAGAGGGCTTCCTTAAGAGTACCACCCCGGAACTATACGAAGACTCACTGTGCGAAATAATTCCTTCCTTCAACAGATAGTCTATCTCTTCCTTCAAAGCTTTTTCCTTAGCAAACGGAATCGAATATGGTTTCATACAGACAGGTGTGGAGTCTATGAGTTTCATATCATATTCCAATAGGTTTGTATGCCCTGGTCGGTCTGTTAACACCTCTGCATGATTCTTTAGAACCTGTTGCACTCTCTCTTTCTGAGTTTTCGTTAAATGTGTACTGATTTTCACCTGTGCTGCTGTCTCACAGGGGTGTAATGGATATTCAAATGATGAAAGTGGTTCCTTTTTCATCTCCATGGCGATGGACAAGGTCAACAAGTGTGTCTCTTCCTGATGTTCTCTTTCCAAATATTTCTTCAGGAGATTCACATGATAGATTTTTTCTTTCCCCTTCTTATCTATCTTATAATTTGTTCTAGACACCTTCTCTAGAACTGTATATGGACCCTGCCATCCAATTTGTAACTTATTCTGACTCCCGGGCAAAAGAAGCAGTACCTTCTCTCCCACAGCCAAATTTCTGTCTTTCGCCTTCCTGTTATAATAGGCAGCATGTTTCTTCCTGGCTTGTTTCAAATTTTCATTGGCAAGTTTCCAGCCAGTTTTCAACCGAGTGGTCAGCTCATTCACATATTGGTATGAAGATGTAATGTTTTCCTCTGCCTTTTCATCAGTCCACGTTCTTAACAAAGCTACATATGGACCTTTAATTGTGTGGACCTATTTGTCCATGCACCGGTATGGTCTCTTCCACTTGAAGCTTTATAGTGATGATTTTTCCTCCCAGAATTATCATTCACAAAACGACCGCTACCAATTTTTCTTTTGGGGCTTTCTCCCCTCTTAAAATTCTTGATGAGAGATTTCCTCTCTACATCCTCTTCCTCCAGTTTGTTTAAGTCCGATTGAGGGATTTTCGGCTTATCCTGGGGTAAGACATCTTTTTGCACTCTCCGCATAGTGGCCATTGTAAAACAGTTAAGTGAAGCTTGTCCGTGAAAAGGGGCTTCCCATTCCATTTGGTCCACTTTATCAAATTTATTTTTCCTTTTATTGTCAGGCCTAATTTTGCCCCATGGCGTGTCCAGGTCCTGATCCATGTTCCCACTTGTGGGTGTTCCCTCATGTGCTATGCTACACCTTTCTACAAAGTTCTCAATGTCCCATCTTGCTTTGGGCCAATAATAATTGTGAGCCACCTTTTGAATGATGGTACCTATTTTCTCATGGTCCCCATCTGGTTTCACATGTAGGCTCCTTATTAAATTCTGTCCTATATCTTTTTGGAAGAACCAGCTGTCCGTGACCATTGGATCTAGCTCCAGTCTTCCTATACATCAACTTGTTTTTCATGTAAAAATCTCCCTTGCCTGGAGTTGTATGACAAGTTGACAATTTTCTGAAACAAGGCTTGAGTGTTTTATCCCCAGCCTGTGCCTTCCTCATCTCTTCTGGAGTGGTATCTAACATAATATCCTCCTCCTGTCTTGAGGTCGACCTGACCTGAAGGGTTGCCATATACACAGGTTTCCTTCTGCAACGGTCAGTGTCATGATTGTCCATCTGACAATTTTTACACCACCTTTTTCCTTGGTTGAAAGATTTTCTTTCATCATATTTCCTTTCATCGAATTGTGGGAATTTATTTTTATTTTCATACCGTGGCCTATCAAATTGGTGCTTACCTTTATTTTGATCCCTAGGATCAAATTTATTAAAGTTCTGTGGTGCCCTAAAGTTATCCACCTGTTTTTTTTTATTACCTGTTACCTCTGCTTGAGCTGCTTGATACCTTTCAGCAACATTTAGCAACTCACCCAGCCTCTCTGCACCTTGTTCCATGAGAAACTTTCTCAGGTCTGGAGCCATGGACTCTCTTAGTTGCTCTATAAGGACCATTTCCTTAAGATCTTGGGTTTTCCCCAGAGAAGTCCATTTCTCCAAGTATGTCTCTATGCGTGCAGAGAACTGGTGATAGGTTTCACCTGACAGTAGTTTAGCATTCCTAAATTTTTTCCTGTAAAACTCTGCATTCTTTTCATACCTTAACAAAAGAGCCTGCTTTAGCATGTCATAATTTTCCTGATCACCTCTGCTCATTTTTGCAAAAACTTCATAAGCTGCCCCCCGAAGTCCCTGAGATAACTTTAAGCTCCACCTTTCTCTCTCTAACCCATACGTGGTAGCTAATAGCTCATACCTATTTATATAGCTCTCAATATCATCGTCTTTCTCAACAAAATGATCTAAATGAAAATTCATAGCTGAGATTGAGGCTCCTTGAGTAACCGTAGCATCAGAGGCAAAGGGACTGGCACCATTTTCAGGAGCATGGCCTTGAAACTCAAACTCCCTTAGTCGTAACTCATGTTCCCTTTGTAATCTTTTATCTTCTGCTTCCCTTTCTGCAGCTAATTTCCTCTCTTCCCTTTCTGCAGCTAATTTCTTCTCTTCCCTTTCTGCAGCTAATTTCTTCTCTTCCCTTTCTGCAGCCAATTTCTTCTCTTCCCTTTCTGCAGCCAATTTCTTCTCTTCCCTTTCTGCAGCCAATCGTTTGTCTTCTCTTTCTGCCTCCAATTTCTTAGCCTCAGCCTCAATCTGCAACCTCTTAGTCTCAGCCTCAGCTTCAAACTGTAACTTCTTAATTTCCCTTTCAGCCTCTAACCTTCTTTCGGCTTCAAACCTTCTTTCTTCGCGTTCAATAAATTTGTCACATTCCGTCGTGACATAGGCAACCATAACTTGCCCATCTAATCCTAACTCTTTTGCAGTCTGAACCGCAGCAGATCGAAATTTGGCCAGGTCCGCCATTGTCTATTATGTAAATTTATACAATGTCTAACCAACAATTCAATCTCTAATGGACAACACAGGCACCGTGAGCTCAACCTTATTTAATTCCACCCAAGGATACCTTTTAATTCTTATATTCCCTGAAGTGAATTACCCCCAATATTTTTAATAGTTAAAGATTCAAAATCCCAAGAGCGAGACCCCAATATATGTGGTGAAGTGGGATGTTATAAATATTTATAGGGGACTTAGTGTACTGACTGAGATCAGCTGTGAAGGTATCTATATCTATTAAAAGTAGTGTATTATAGATAACCTTACTTGCTACCACATATCTATATATCTCAGTCAGAATTATTCTGGAATAGTGTGATGCTACGTTATGTGTCTAGGGTATGAGTATGGTGAAGTGTAAGTCACAACAACAGACAGATAAACAATTTAATTTAATCCACTACTCTTAACAACACTGTGACACTCACATACATATAACACTCTATGAGAATAGCTTAAAGAAGTCACTCGTAACGGTTCAAATAACAATATGTATTCATTACTAGCATGAATGAATATGTGTCCTGATTCAACTACAAGGGAACCAGGAATCACAATCAATTTAAATTACAAGTTATGTACAGAATGTATTTAATATGAATATTGTAGTGACATATATTATTACAAATGTTCTATGTGTGTCAGTTGTGTAGTAGTAAAATGAGGTAATACTGGTTTTGTTTTGTTCAAGCTCTGTAGGTATTTGTCATCATGACTTCAATAGTTTGTCTTTAGGGACCAGTATTGGAGATGTTCACAGTTCCTGATTTTAAGACAAGTAAATTCCCCTCTGAATAGTATTTTTATAAAGTTATTTCAAGATGAGGGGACATAATGTTGAGCTCAGCTGGCCAACTCTGCTTATCTTGAGTGATGGCGGCAGGAGAGGACTCCTCTGCTCGAATTCTCCTCTGGGCTCAGGAGACACCTCACTGATAGCTAAAAAGACCAAGGAGTATGCTGTCCGACACTGGATTCAGCAAATCTCTGACCAGATGCTGCTCAGTACCATCAAGACCACTGTCCCTGAAATCAAGAAGGATGTACCTTCTACTTCATAACTAATTTATATTCTCTTTTACACTGATCACAATACAGCACAAACATTGCGTTCAGAGCGTTAGGCCAACAGTCAGCTTCATCTGAAATACTTTATACCAGCATTACCCTTCTTAATGGTTACTACGCCTCTGCACTTCCAGCATTATTTCTTTCTAGTCAATCATCCAGGTGTCAGTGTACTGTTTGGCCATTCCATGCCGTTTTACTTCTCTCCGACACCCTCTGTTCAGGCTGGAGCATTTTAGGCTTTACCTCACGTTTGCCACTGAACTACACATATATATACAGGCATAAATCAACAATTCACATTCAATTTTCATTAAAAGATATTAAATGGTTCAAGCTTACCACAATTCATACGAATAACACAGATACGTTGATTAGCAATGAATTCTGGCACAAACTGGCACAAATTTCCTTCTGCTTATCTTCCAGGCTTTTAATTTAGCCAAATATATGCTGGCTTCAACGCACTGATGCTTTATCAAGTGTATTTAAACAAGTGGTTTCGAACTAACGCTCCCAAGTGTGTATATCAGCGAGTCTGACCAATGAGCCCCGTTTCGACAAGTGTTTGAAAAAATGTTATCTTTTCCCGTCTCCCCTAACAACCAAGATAGTATTTATAGCCCGACCAATCGTGGTTAGGCTTTCATTTGTTGCGCTCCAATCAATTTGGAGTTTACATGGTAGGCTATTTCTGTAACGTAAATTTTTTTCAAACACGTTAAAAAAAAATCTTATGAGCAGAAATGATTTTATGCTGTCAGGCACCCCCAATATTTTATTTTGGGTATAATTTATTAATTCCTGGACTATTTGCGTAACGTTTTACATATTATTTGTCAGCAAGCCCTAAGGAACCCAAAAATACTAATTTAAAGGAGCTACGTGGCTGCGTTCAAAATATGCAATTTCTAGGATAGTCGTATAGTTGTTTTATTTTTTATGTGAGAACCGCCACCTGTCCTGCTGTACTGTCAGACTAATGTCAGGATTTCGGACATAAAACAGTAGAATGTCAGGTTTCCCCAATTGAGGTATGGATCTGGCTTTTATGGGTTGTATATTAATATTCTATTACGCTTAATTGTATACATCTACATTTCAGTAGCAGGCAATGTACTATTATAAATATTCTTCTACAGCTAAGTATATCTACATTTAGGGAGCGTAAATACGGGTAAAAATTATAAAGATTCCTCTACACTTAATTGCGTGTAACTGTAATTTCTTCTTCTTCTGCGTTCAGTTTGTAGTCATGCTAAATCTGCAGGCCTGTCGCCAGGACGAAGTCCACAGTCTTTACCAGGTCGGCGCGGCAGCCCCATAGCTTCTGCTGGAGCTCAGCACCCCTTGGCCAGGTCGCACGTCGCGGTTCATCATGTGTTGGGCAGTTCTGGAGAATGTGTTCTGGGGTCTGGATTCCAGTTCCACATGGGCATTCATTTGTGTGGGATATCCTGAGGCGACAGAGATGGCCAAGTAATCTGCTGTGGGCCAGTTCTTCTTTCTTCTTCTTCTTCTGCGTTTCGGGTTTGTTTCCATGCTAAATCTGCAGGCCTGTCGCCAGGACGAAGTCCACAGTCTTTTCCAGGTCGGCGCGGCAGCCCCATAGCTTCTGCTGGAGCTCATCACCTTTTGGCCAGGTCGCACGTCGCAATTTATCATGGGTTGGACAGTTCTGGAGAATGTGTTCTGGAGTCTGGATATCAGTTCCACAAGGGCATTCATTCGTGTGGGATATCTTGAGGCGATAGAGATGTCCAAGTAATCTGCAGTGACCAGTTCTCAGGCGGAAAATTGTCGTCTGTTGGTTGTCTGTTTAGGTGGTGGATTGGGTCATCTCTGCTGTATATATCTCCTTCCTCCTTCCACTGATTTTTGTACTTGTTGTGGATGATGGTTTTTTCTTCCCGATTGTGGT